>PVIJ01002103.1:0-164796 GCA_004024925.1 Scalopus aquaticus
ACTGTTCACAATAGCAAAGGTATGGAAGCAACCCAGATGTCCAAAAATAGATGATTGGATCCAGAAGATTTGGTACATATACACAATGGAATACTATTCATCATGGAAAGAAGATAAACACATGCAATTTGCAGCGACATGGATGGAATTAGAGGGGATCATACTCAGTGAAATAAGCCAGAAAGAAAGAGAAAAATATTGAATGGTTTCACTTATAACAGGACTATAAGGAAACCAAATAGGAGAGAGACAATCGGGGTGGGGGGGGAGGCGGAGGGGAAGGAAAAGCGCACAAAATGGAATAGAAAAGAACACAAGGGACCATGGAGATGGATCACGGGTGAGTTGGTGGTGGGCTACCCAAGGGGAATACAAAATGTAAAAGACATAAATAACAATAAAAATATATATATTTAAAAAAAAAAGAATGTTGATACAGAGTTCTGAGATAAGGCTGTGTGGCATTTGGTCTTCTGTGGGTGCCTGCAGCTTGTCTGAACAACTTTTCAGACACTCAATAAACATGGTATTTATTAGCAGACAAAAAGACCAGTGGAATGATTCTAGGAAACATAAATTCACTCTCCTTTTCTACTGTTAAGTAAAACCATAACCTCATTTCTTCATCTGAGGGAAGAACGGTGCACTTCTATCTGACTTTTGTTAGGAAATAGATGAGACAGTGTATATGAAGACACACAGAAAAGTCATAAGCTAATTCTACCTGTGAACTTTTTTTGTGTGTTAAATTAATGATATAACAGGAAGCAGTATAGTGTAGGGATTAAAGGCATGGACTTTGAAATCAGAAATTAATGGCATTTGAATATTGGCTGTGGGTGTAGCAGAGTGATTTTGGCCAATGTATTAAATTTCCATGTTAATTAATACTAGTATATCTGAAATGGGGAGGACAACTGTACCAATGAGCTAAGATACAAGTACAGTGTGCCCATGGATAATCCAGATATGTGTTTCTACCAGGATTTAAAAAATATATATTTATTTATATATATATTAGATCCTTGCTCTTTTCTTTTTACAATGCTTGCTTTTTTCCCTCAGGTATAGTCCCCATAGAATATCCACCACAAATTCACCCATGCAACATCACCATAGTCCCTTGTGTTCTACCACCCATGTTTTGACCCTCCACAGTCACCCTCCCTTGCAGAATATCTCTGATTTATAGTAGCCTGTTTATTTTATTTTGTTATGGTGTGTTTTTATTGTTATTTTTTCCTTAATCCTTTATTTTTTTTCCTTATGTTCTTCCCATAAGCGAAACCATCGGTATTTTTCTTTCTCCTTCTGACTTATTTCACTGAGCATAATCCCTTCTAGCTCCATCCTTGTTCCTACGATAGGCATTAGTTTATCTTTTTCACTAGGATTTTTAATCACCCTTACTACTGAATTTGTTAACAACTTTTCACTGGTATTGTCCTAAGTATACTTAAGTATGCTTACAAATAGATTTTAAAAGTCGGGGGGGTACTGATCTTCCTTGGAGATATTGTACTGTTATATTTCACTACACTTAGTTTTCTTTCCATTTATTTTTTAACCAAACTTTTAGTACTCATTTTTCTCTTTGTGTCATGAGGATTAAAATGGAGCTCCCAAGGTGAATGAGCTGGGGACTCAAGTGGTCACCAAAGCTATTGATAGAGCTGGAGCAGCTGTGAGAAGCACTAATAGCCACATAAAAAAGAGGACACAGTTCTTAAAAGTCTAGTAATAGTTAAAATAGTCATTTTTGCAGTTTAATTTTTTTTTGGTCAGGTAAGTGGGGTATGGTATGATTTTCATAAATAGGTGCTAAAATTTTCTGCTATTTTCCTGTTACAATTAATGTTTAGTACCTATGCTACAACTTTATGAGTGTCTCCCCAACCTCTTTCCATTCCTTTAATTCTCATCCTAGTTCTACTTTTCAATTCAGGGAGCATTTATTGAACCCCCACTGATGCCAGTCTTTCTAAACGAAATGAGATTTTTTTTTTCTTCAAAATGCATTACTCTACAAACCTAGATTGTGCCTGATATGCAAGGCACTTTCTTGGTCTAGGTTATATTTCACATTTACAAGTTAAAAGTTTCATATGTGAGTTTGATATATTATGCTTGTAGAATTCTGTTTTAACGAATCACAAGTTATATATTCTATTTCAACATGGACTGATGAAATGAGTGTTAATGTGAATTTTCTCAGACCTGCCTTAATTTCAGATTTTCTAGAATAGAAACTATATTTTAAGAATTGTATTGCCAAGAGTTTTCTAAAGAGTAAGATGTACTTTATCCTTAAAGTACTCTTTACTGAGAAACCATTTCAGGACTATCCATGCATTTATGTACACATGCACGACCATAGCTATCTAAACTCACTTTCCCACCTCACAATAATCAACTGGACCAGTATTTAGAATAAGACACTATCCCTGCTCCCAAGAAGCTCATCGACCTAGCAGCACAAAGAAACTCATCACCTGTAATTGTTATGAAAAGTATTATGAACAACCGCAAGTATAATGTGGCAGCAAAAGGAGAGCACAAAAGTAGACTGGATGAGAGGGGGGTGATCCTTGAGTAAATGGTGCAGAGATAAAATTTTAAGAGCAGAAATAATCTGCCAAAGGAAGAAAAGGTCAGGGATACCTTTTGTGTAGAACCAAAGTGTGCATCAACCTGAGCATTTCTGAAAGAACAAACACTGTCCCAGTGCTTGATGAATTTTCTGAGGTGGAGAGAAAGATGAGTGTCTGGGGGCATTGGCTGTGGACATACTAATAGCTTCAGGTGTCAGCCAATTGTGAAAGCCAAAGAGTTTTCTGAGGAATTTTTTAAAATATATGTATGTATTTTTATTTATATCTTTTTACATTATTGTGTATTCTGTAAAATTCCTACCACCAATTCACCCATGAACCATCACCATAGTCCTTTGTGGTCTTCTCCTGTTTCGATCCCTTTTCCTCCCCCTCCTTCACAGAATGTCTCGTATATGTGGTTGCCTGCTAGTTTTTTTTTTTTTTTTTTACTGTTGTTATTGTTATTTTTTTCTCCTGATTCCTTTTGGTTCCCCAATATTGCTCCTATCAGTGAAATCATTCAATATTTTTCTTTTTCCTTCTGGCTTATTTCACTGAGCACGATCCCTCCTCGCTCCATCCTTGTTTCTCAAATGGCATGGTATATGTTTTTTGATAGCTGAATAGTATTCCATCATGTATATGTACCACATCTTTTTGATTCACTCATCTATTTTTGGGCATTTGGGTTGTTTCCAGATATTGTAAATAATGCTGTAATAAAAATAGGGGTGCAGGTATCTTTTTGAATTAGTGTGTGTGTCCTTTGGGTAGATTCCTAGGAGTGGAATTGCTGGGTCCTATGGTAGCTCCATTTTTAGTAGTTTGAGGAGCCTCCAAACACCTTTCCATAGTGGTCGGGCCAGTTTGCATTCCCACCAGCAGTGCAGGAGAGTTCCTTTTCCTCCACATCCTCACCAACATTTGTTGTTCCTTTTTTTTTTTTTTAATGTGTTCCGTTCTCACTGGTGTAAGGTGGTACCTCATTGTGATTTGATTTGCATTTCCCTGATTATAAGTAATATTGAACATTTTTACAATACCCATTGGGCCATTTGCATTTCCACTTTGGAAAAGTGTCTTTTTAGCTATTCTGCCCATTTTTGGACTGGATTGTTTACTTTGTTTGTGTTGAGTCATGTGAGCTCTTTGTAGATTTTTGTGATCAGCCTCTTACCAGTTGTATTGTGTGTGAAAATTTTCTCCCAGTCAGTAGGTTGTCTTTTTATTTTGTTTAATGTCTCTTTTGCTGTATAGAAGCTTTTTAGTTTAGCTGTTTATTTTTTGCTTAACTTTCTTTGCTTTGGGAGTGTGTGTTTTTAAAGATGTTACTGAGATGTATGTCATGTAGTGTTTTGCCTATATTTTCTTCTATATATTTTATGGTTTCAGATCTTAACATTAAGGAATTTTATCCATTTTGAGTTTTTTTTTTTTTTTTGCATGGTGTGAGATCATAGTTTAGCTTCATTTTTTGCAAGTAGCAGTCCCATTTTCTCAGCACCATTTATTGAACAATGCGTCCTTGTTCTACTGCATATTCCTTGCACCTTTGTCAAAGATTAGTTGTTAATAAATATGTGGATTTATTTTGTTTTTCTTGGTAATAAACCTAACAAGAGTGCTGAAGACTTTTGAGCAGGAAGCAGCAAGGGAAGACTCTGGGCAACACAGCCTCCTTACTATCGTTGCAGCTGCTGCTTCTTTACTTCTTTTATTCCCTTTCTTGCTTCTTTCCATCACTCCTTTTCCTTTCCTTTCCAGGTCCCTGACTTTTCTTTCTCATGTCTTTTTCTGTTGTCTCTGTCTTTCCTAGCATCAATAAACAAAGGAAATATTTATTGTGAAGAAACTAGTAGTAGACTGCTTCAGAAATTATTTATTTTTTATCAGGGGAATGAATCCATTACAGAGAATATTCTTTGTTGGCCTCTTGTGATTTCTGATAAGTAAACAGCTGTTCACAAAGTTGTGAAACTTTAGTGCACTTTAAATGTTTAATTGAATACTGTTTTCTTCACCACCCTCTAGTTCAAAGGAAAGTGCATCCTGAACCTCTTATTCTGTATTTAAAAATGCATTTTTTAAGTCAAAAGCAATACATGATTGTTTGAACCTCTTATAGAAAACAAAAATATAGAAGCTAGGAATTGCATGGCAGAGGTGATCCTTTGGTCATACTTGTGTGCATGATCTAATCTTTAAGATACAATCTTGACTACAGGGCCTTTGAATTGTCTGCTGCTGTTCCACTGATACATATTCCCTGCTGTTTACCTACTGATTATTCCTTTTTCCTTTGCTCAGTCATGCTCTATTTTTCTCTACCAATAATTGGGTTCAAGGCTCTCCATCTCTATCCCTATGTCAGTATCGCCTAGCAGCTATCGCCTAGCGTCATCACGGCAGTGTTTCCTTCTGTTCACACTACTGCTGTGTGTCCATAGATTTCCTGATGTTCTTTCTTGCCTGCTTGGCTGCCCTCTCATCTGTTCTTGGCTTTTGTGAGTCATTGCCCACAACTTGCTGCTTTGCTACTGAGGCCATGTAGCTGTGTGTCCATCAGAGCTCATGTAGAGTGACATGAGAAAGACGAGATGTGGATCTGGTCAGCTTGGTAATGATAATACAAGTGTGGTATCCATAATAGTCATTGAGGTATGGAAGAAGGATCGGTAATTTGGTTTTGATATTGTGATATCAAATTGTTTAAAATTATAAAAGAAAATTTAGTTTAGTATATTAAACTCTCTAAAAGTGAGAGTTGACCTCTTTGTTTAGGGTTAATTTCATATGACTCAAGTTAATTAATGCATGCAATGCAGAGATGAATTATTCAATGATATGTTTTAAAGATCTATATCATTCTAATTTGTAATAAAGATAAAGGAATGTATTTCCTTCATATTTTTATTCTTGCATGGACATTAATATTATCTGTAAGTTTTTAAAATAAACATTGGTTTAATAGTTGCCTTATTCCTTGATTTGTGACTTATTATTACTATAAGTAAATTGTCTTGATTATTAGTTAAATTAAGAGACATTTTAATCTTTGTAAATTTGATGTGATTTTGATTAGAATAGTTTAGACACTGTCAATGATTTCTTCTTCGAATTTTTAATAAGGAATATACATACAATGGATTTTCCGTACTAATGTTTGCTGCTACCATTTAAATATTCAGTTGAGTGACTGAGTTTATGCTGACAGACAGATATCTGAATTTTCCAGTTTTACCTGTTGTACCATCACTATTGGTTGAATAAGTCACCCTGTTCACACTGATGTGAAATACGGCTTTCATGGGTGCAAGTTTCCATCCATTCTGACCTGTTATTCTCCCCTGATCTCAACCATTTATCTTCTTTTCCACTGTCTCTCATTTCTCAGGGTATTTGCAAATGCGACATCTAACTCTGGCTACTCCACATTCTGTTTAGATAGATCTCTAGCTATTTAGCAGTATGTGAACAAGCACTTCTGCATTGAGTCTCCTTGTCTCATAGTACTCTGCTTTTTCCTTTACATAACTCCCTCACATCAAAGTTAGTGTTTTGCCTGAGAAGTCGTCATTGTGCATCTCATCTAGTAGATGCACATTAAGAATAGTGGTTATGTCGGTAGGGATGTTAGTTGAATGGGAATATTAATGCATAACTTTTCTACATACCTTTTCACTGTTAGTGAAGATATTTCCTTTAATAATATTATTGAATTATTCAGTGTTTATTATATATTAATGGTTGATTAGAAATCTTTGTTGTTTTAGGGATCACAAGAAAAAGTAAATGTATGAAGGAAACTACTCTGAAGTGTCTCAATTTGTGTTGCTGGGACTTTCGGCCTCAAGGCCAGTGCAGTATTTCCTCCTTGCCTTCTCTACAGTGTTTTATGTAACAATTTTTCTGGGAAACCTCCTTGTTGTACTTACTGTGATAGCTGATCCTCATTTACATTCCCCCATGTACTTCCTTTTAGCCAATCTATCTTTTATTGATTTCTGTTTGTCTTCTGCAACTGTTCCCAATATGATTTCTAACCTGACCTCAGGACAGAAGACCATATCTTTCGCAGGATGTATCATACAGATATTTCTTCTTCATGTTTTGGGTGCATCTGAGATGCTGCTGCTCACCGCCATGGCCGTAGACCGATATGTGGCCATATGTAAGCCCCTCCACTACCTGACCATCATGAACCCTCAGATGTGCATTTTGCTTGTGTCTGCTGCTTGGACTATAGGCCTCATTCATTCTGTGGTCCAGTTGGCTTTTGTTGTTCATTTGCCTTTCTGTGGTCCTAATGAGATAGATAGTTTTTA
Source organism: Scalopus aquaticus (assembly GCA_004024925.1). Taxonomy (NCBI): domain Eukaryota; kingdom Metazoa; phylum Chordata; class Mammalia; order Eulipotyphla; family Talpidae; genus Scalopus; species Scalopus aquaticus. The sequence continues at coordinate 6,920 of PVIJ01002103.1, forward strand.
CTGTGATCTTCCTTGGTTTATCAAACTTGCCTGCATGGACACATACAAACTGGAATTTATGGTGACTGCCAACAGCGGATTCATTTCCATGGGAACCTTCTTCTTACTGATTATTTCCTACATCTACATCCTGGTCACTGTATGGAAAAGTTCTCCAGCTGCTTTGTCCAAGGCCTTTTCTACCCTTTCAGCTCACATCATTGTCGTGATTTTATTCTTTGGACCATGCACATTTGTATACATATGGCCATTTCCAACAGTGCCAGTGGATAAGTTTCTTGCCATCTTGGATTTTTTGATTACTCCCATTCTGAATCCTGCCATTTACACATTGAGAAACAAAGATATGAAGTCGTCAATGAGGAGACTGAGTAGTCAGTTACTGAGTTTGAGGAGCTCTCCTAAATAGCTCATGTTAGCACTAGTGGCATCTTCTAAAAGTACTACTGTAAAGATGGAGTTTTAAACATTATACTCTCTTGAAACAATTTATTATCTTAATTGATGATGTCATATAGTTTTAATAAATCATTCCAAGTTATTAACTTATAACTTGGATTCAGTATTAATTATTATGTATTACCTACTTAGAATTTTTAGTTCTTCAAATTCTGAAAGCACACTCTGACCTATATTTGGTCATTCAAAGAATAAATATTTTAAAAAATGAAATTCTGGCCACGTGCCGTATATTTAGATTTACTTTTATTTCTTCACATTCTCATTCCTGATGTTTCCTTGATAATGTTTGAAACGAGGTACTGAACTAACATATTCAAATACAAGTAAAAATCTAGTTTAAGACTTAAAAACCTGAGAACACATGAACACACATGCAAAACAATTATATTCCTATAGTAAATGGGATTTGCTTCCATATAGATTACATGTCATAGCCTTCATCTTGTAGTCTAAATTTTACTGTTGTGTCTTTTCTTTTATAATTGCAACTATATTTCTACCTTTAAGGGTAAACTTTCTCTCTGAAGCAACACATCTTAATTTTTAGGATTTCTAAATCCTTAATATGTATCCTAAATATTTTTGGAAAGATTCTCTATTAAAATTTCACAGTGCTTTTTTGAAAAAACATCAAATAACAATTTACTATTAAAATCTGTCCACTTTGAAATCTTTACAGAGCAACACTGATTCCAACCATGAATTGGTGAAACAACATGATAATACTCCATTACAAAGAAAATTTCATTAAAACTACAACTCGAGATAGAAAAGAATCAGAAATTCATTTTTCTGAAAGGAAATATCTAAAAATAAAAGCTAGAACTGAACTAGAACTAGAACTGAATTTTAACTGGCAAAGTCATTTCATAAAGGAAGAATACACCATTAGGTAATCAAAGAAGTATATATTGTCCAAAATTACAGTGAAAAATGCAGGGAGTAATGATGAAAAGAATTGAAAATGAAATTAACTAAATATAGACATATGAAAAGTTTCAATAGAAGGTTGTAAATTCCTGGGCAGATGACCTCAAATACTTGTATTATTTCGAAATGATGGAATTTAATAGAATTTCGATTTCAAACTTTTCTGATATGTCAGACAACAGATCAAAATCTATATAATGAAAAAGCTTGTAGGGACCAGGATAAATTGGCTTTTCTGGGTAGTCCAAGGCATAACCTAGCAAATTATTGGATATTTAGAACATATCTTTGAATTCAGCATATCCCATTTCTGAATTTCTTTTGAGCCTGTTATCAAAAACGTCTTGTTACTCAAAATGGAGACAAAGTCACATTGTTATCTGTACTCTAAATAACAATCTCTAAAGCCCACAAAAATCACATTTTCTGTCAGCACTCAAGGACATAAAATGTGACATGAATATTTAGTGTATAGCCAACTTGTCTTTAACATACATAAGGAGTAAAGAGAAACAATTTTGAGATTGGAAGGTTTTGCTATTATATGTATAAGCACTTTCTGAGGAATCTTCTAGAAGATGAACTTCATGCAATTCAGAATATTTGGGGGCCCTTCAGCAATAGTAGTGCTTAGTATTTTAGATTCTATAACAAATTTAAAATTCGAACAAAAGTGAGGTGCACATGAAAGAATAGTATGTAATGCTCATTCTTTAATAAACATTTCTAATGGGGAAGGGTTAGTGAAACTAAAAGTAGAACGATGTATTGATTTTTTTCATTAACAATAGGTAGGAGTCAGAACTGGCAACCCAAACAGTGGAAGTCCAGTATCTTTGAAGAAATGAGGGAGTTATGGGCTTTAATGAAATCAGATACTGAATGCAATTTTAACAAAGGAATTCAACGATATATTTAAAATAATTAAAAAGAGAAAATAAAGTGGACAATATTGTAAAAGGATACCAAGCAAAACAATTGACAATACAAGACAGATCTGTGAATAGGCATTTATAATCTATTTTAATATATGGCAGTTCAAACAGAAAATACAAGAAAATGAAAATTCTCTTGGTGAAATGGAGAAAATTCAAATTCATAATTTCATGAAGTTATATATTCTAGATATACATATGTATATCTCCATATATCCAGAATATGTATGTATGTGTGTGTAGATATGTTTATGTGTATATACACATACATATACATATGCATATACATATATGTATACACATACACATACGTATACACATATCATTTTATGAGCCAGTAATGGAAAATATACTTTTTCAAATGTACATTTAGCTCTGTATACCAGTGGTGAGTTAGTTAACATTAGTGATTTCACCAAAGCCTTGACTTCCTAAAGGCAGTTGGGTTTACATGCCAAAACCAAAAACATATTTTGTATATATTGGATACTTTCAGTAGGTAATCAAGAAAATCTTACTGAAGAAGTAATTTTTTAAAGCACTTTATGCCTGATAGTAGGGATTTTATAAAATTGGATAATTGGAGATCATTTTAAATGTTTGCACATTTCTAACATAATTAATCTTAGTTTTTCCTTTTATGTAACAACAAATTTATTAAATAGAGAAAATTAATGTGTGATGTGTGAATTTATATTCCTGGCTCCGTAACTTTTAGACATACACTTTCTACTTGTCTTTTCTACTTTATAAAAACATTCCTATCACTCGATAGAACCCTGTCCCTATGATCAGGTGCATTTCTGTTATGCTCTGATTTCCTACAAACCACTAATTCACTTACTGTAGCTATAGATTTGACTGATCTTGACATTTTATAGATGTGGAGTTACATTATGTGACCTCAAGTGTCTAACTTATTTCACTTAATAGAACATTTTCCAGGTATCCATATGGTAACATATCAGAATTTCATTCATTTTTATAGCTAAGTATACTCCATTGAATGATTATGCCACACTGTTTATGCTAGCATTGGTGATGGACATTTGGATCATGTCTACCCTTTGTCTATTGTAGGCAGTACTTCTGCAAACATTTGTGCACAAGTTTTTGTTGGAATACCTGTTTTCTATTCTCGAGTGGAATTAGTTAGATGAAAAGAAACTTTATGTTTCACAGTTTGGGAGACTGTGAAGCTGTTTTTTACATCAACTGCTATTATTTTACTTTTCTATAGGCTAAGAGAAATTCATTTGTCTTGATCAGTTCTATTAAATTTCTGGCCTCTTTGCCGTTTTGCTTGTAGGGGACAGGATTATGGAAATTCCAACATTCTTAATTGCTGTCCCCAAGGTATTCTTGTTTTTTTTCTTTTTGTATTTTGTAGTGCTTTTTTACATTTCCTGCCATTTTGTTGAGAAGTGACATATATCATTGTATATGCTAAAGGCCTATAAATTTTCTTATGTAACCACACGTGCAAAAGCAAAAGTATCAAATGAATATATACCCTTGTGATGTGAATTTTCCGGATTTCTCTATTAACTGCATATATAATACACTGTATTAGCAACACCGTCATGTTGTATATTACATCCCTATACTTATTTAATTAGAGCTGGAATAACTGGAAGTTTGTATCTGTTGACTGCCTTCTTCCAGTTGTGTCTTTCAGTCACCCCTTGCCTCTGGTAAATACAAGTTATGAGTCTGATATCTTTTTCTATTTTTTTTTACTATAACTTATTGCAGGTAGCATAATACATACAAGGTCCACTCATGTTGAAAACGGTAGAATATTCTCATGTGGATAAATAATACTCCTGTTGTGTGTGTGTGTGCGTGTATATAACTATTATATATGGTATTATATATGATTGTATATGTATAGTGTATATGATTAATATTTTAGGCTTCCCCATAATGTTTTCCTTTTGATTTTCCAATTTACAATCTACCAACAGGGCACAAGCATTGTCCTTTCCCTGCATCCACACCAGCATTTGTTATCTTAGCTGTGTGGTGATGACTATTCTAATAAGTGTGAAGGTGTATCTCATTGTAGTTTTAGTTTACATCTCCCAAATGATGTTGAGCTTCCTTTCATGTACTTGTTCACCTTTCATGTAGATTCTCTGGTAACCTGTCTTTTCAGGTTCTTTAAGCATTTTTAAATTGGTCTACTTGGAAATTTAATGAGTATCTTTTTTTGTCATTTTAGGGTAATCACCCTTTAAAGATATATGACTTGCAGAAAAATTTCCTAACCCATAGGTTGTTCTCACTATATTGGTAGTTTCTTTTCCTTTGAAGAAGGTTTTAGTAGTCCCACCTGTTTTTTTGTTTGTTTTGGTGCTTTTGCTTATGCTTTAGGTGTCACATCCAAAAATCTTTACCAAGATTCATGTCAAAAAGATTTATGTTCCTGTGTTTTTTTCTAGGAAGTGAAGGATGTTTTTGTCTTGAATTTCCAAATTATTCCATGATGTATATGCATGTTAAGTGAACACCTTGTACATGTATACAGTTGTATTTGTATGTATGAAGAATAATTAACATGTAAACCATATATGATATGTTGTATGTTAACTTATTCATCATTGAAGTTAAATAATTCATTTCTATCAATATGGACTCACCGATATTCAGTTAATTATTAGATCACAATCCTTATGAATGTATTTATCTTATTGTATAATTGGTTCTAGTGTGGCCATTGGGATCCCTTATATTTGCCTCCTGCACCTAGTCAATATGTCACCATCATTGTGTGTGTGTGTGTGTGTGTGTGTGTGTGTGTGTGTGTGTGTTCGAGCGCATGCACACACACTTGTTTTCTGGTATTATAAGATGCTCTAGTTTGGGTATTCCTGCCATTATTGTGTATTGTCATTTTTCTTTTTTTTTTCAGTTGGATAGGTGAATATTAGAATCACATTTGTTGTTTTGATTGAATATTCCTTTACGACAATTGTTGTTAAGCATCTTTGACACTCTTTTAATCACATGTAGTATTTTAAACCAATATTAACTCAATGAAAAAAAAATAACATCTGAACTTTATAATATTCTTGATGATTGTATTGCAAGTGTGAAAAGACAAAAAAAGTTAGGTCAGTCAACAGCATTTCAAAACCTACTGCACATTGTTAAAATGTCCATCATACTGAAAATTTAGAAGTAAATTTTATCCAACAATAGAGCAAATTTAGAAGTAAGTGTTAGCAAGGATGGGGAGAAATTGAAAATCTGTGTACTGTTGGTAGTTGTATAAAATGGTGCAGCTATTTTACAAAGTAATAAGGTCATATGACCCTCAATTTCATCCTAGATAGTTACTGAAAAGAATTGAAAATTGGCATTCAAACAAAAATTTAAAAATGAATGTTTGTAGTAGTACTAGTCACAATAGCCAAAAGTAAATACAACCCAAATGTGCAACAACTGATGAATGGATAGACAAATGTGGCCTATTTATACAGAGTAATATTACTCTGCTATGAAAGAATGATACACTAAAACACACTCAGTATATATGACTTCCGAAACATGCTGAGTAAAAGAAGAATAGGTGAGACAGTGTATGTAAAGACACTCAGAAAGGTCATAAGTTAATTCCACCTGTGAACTGTTATTTGTGTGTTATAGTGATGATATAGAAGGAAGCAGTATAATACAGGGATTAAAGCCATCACTTTAGATCAGAAACTAATGGCATTTGAATATTAACTATGGGTGTAGCAGAGTGATATTAATTTAATTACATATTAAATTTCCATGTTAATTAATATTAGCATATTGAAATGGGAGAGGACAGCTGTACCAATGACTAAACTGCAGGTACAGTGTTTCCATGGATTCTCCATATATGTGTTTCCACTAGGATTTTGTTTTAAAGGAAGCTTTTTTTTTGTTTTGTTTTAAAGTTTATTTATTTATGCATTCAAGAGCTGGGGTGTAGGCCAGAGTTGTGGGGGGGTGGAGTTAGAGGATTCACCAGAGACTGAGTTGGGAGTAGAACAGGCGGATCTATGGAAGAACACTGCTGAGGGGAGCAGTGGGTGAGACAGGAGAGGTCTGCTGTGCCATGTCGGTCAGCTCCCTAGCCGGGGATCAAACTCATGCCGCAGTGGGTGCCAATAGCTTCAGAGTGCTAAGACTTATCCCCTTCCCCCACCAGGGAGGCCACTCCACTAGGATTTTTAATAGCCTTAATAATGAATTTAATAGTTATTGTTCTTTAACTGGTATTGGTCTAAGTATACTTCCAAATAGGTTGTAAAATGTTAAGAGGTACAGATCTTTCTTGAAGATATTTTACTGTCGTATTTATTATTCATAGTCTTCTTTTCTTTCCATTTATTTTTTAAACAAACATTTAATAGTTATTTTTCTCTTAGTGTCATGAGAATTAAAATAGAGCTTCCATGGTGAATGGCCTGGGGACTCAGGTCACTGAGTCATCAAATGGTCACCAAAGCTATTGGTAGAGCTTGAGCAGCTGTGAGAAGCCTTAGCCAGATAGATCACAGAGGGACACTGTTCTTAAAGTCTAGTAATAGTGAAAATATTCATTTCTGCATTCAATTTTGTTTTTTGTTCAGGTAAGTGGAAGAGTATAATTTTAATGAGTAACTGCTAAAAATATCTTCTATTTTCATGTTACAATTAACATTTAACCTATATCACAACTTAATAAAAATATCTTCCTATCCTCTTCCTTTCTTATCATTCTTATCTTAATTTTCTTTCCAATTTTCAAGACTTTATTGAACTCCCAGCAGTTCCAGTCTTTTTAAATGAAACGAGAATTTCAAATTGCATCATTCCACAAACATAGATTGTGCTTGATATAAGAAACTTTCTAGGTCTAGTTTATATTTTACACTTAGAGGTTGTAAGTTTCATATGTGAGTTTGATATGTTTGTAGAATTCCATTTTAAGTAATTTCAAATTATGCATTATATTTCAGTATGGACTGATAAAGTGAGTGGTAATATGAATTTTCTCAGACCGTCATAATTTTATACAGTTTCTAAAGTAGCAGCTATGTTTTAAGAATTGTATTGCCCTCAGTTTTCTAAAAAGTAAGATGTAGGATATTCTTTACTGAGAAAAAATTTCAGGACTATTCATTCATTTATGTACACATCCATGGTCACAACTATCTAACACTTCACTTTCTCAAACTCACAACAGTTACCTGGACCAGTATTTATGAATTCGGCACAGTACCAGCTCTCAAAAGCTAATATACCTTGCAGGAGTGACACAGAAACTCTTCACCTATGATTATAATGTTGCAAAAAGTATTATAAGAGATATTCAAATATAATGTGAGAGGATAAGGAGGAACAGGTAGTGGAGACTGTAAGAGAGAGGGAGAATCCTAAAATAACTGATGCAGAAATAAAATTTTGAGAGCAGAAATAATTAGCCGAATGAAGAAGTCAGGGATACCTTTGAGTAAAACAAAAGTGTGTAGCAGCCTAACCATTTCTGAAGAACAAATAGCGTCCCAGTACTTGGTGAGCTTTCTGAGGTGGGAGAAAGATGAGTCTCTCAGGGCACTGGCTGTGGATACTGCAGTACTTTTAGGTGTCAGCCAAGGTATTGTGACAGCCAGAGAAGTTGCTAGGGGTGTTAAGCAATGAATAGCAGAAGAGCCTTAAGCAATGAATAGCGGAAGAGTCTGGTCCACTACCTCCTCCAAGAAGCTGGCTCCTGTTTACTTAAAGAATGTATTTTTTTAAGTTAAAGCAGTACATGATTATTTTAGGCCATTTATAGAAATCAGAAATATAGATGCTAGGAATGAAAGCCAGTGGCGATCCATTATCATGCTTGTGTACATGATCGGAACTTTAAGATAGAAACTTGACTACAGGCCCTTTAAACTGTCTGCTGCTGTTCCGCTTTGAAATACATTCTCTGCTGTTTACTTACTGATTGTCCATCTCCTTTGCTTGGCCCTGGTCTATTTCTCTCTATCAGTTTTTGGGTGCAAAGTTCTCCAGTTGCATCCCTATGTCAGCATTTCCTAGCATCATCATGCAGATTCCTAATGGTTCACAATACTGCTGTGTGTCCGTGGATTTCCTGATGTCCTTTCCTGCCTGCTAGGCTGCCCTCTCCTCTGTTCTTGACTGCTGTACAGCATTTTCATCGTATGCAGCTTTGCTACTGAGGAAATGTAGGTGTGTGTCCATAATAGCCCAAGTGGAATGAAAGCAGAAAGACGTGATGTGAGACCTGGTAATCTTGGTAATGGTAGCACAGCTGTGGAATCCATGGCATCATTGAGATGCAGAACAGTCATTAGTCATTTGGTTTTGATATTTAGATATCAAGTAGTTTGAAATTTTATACAAAATTAATTTGATGTACTATATTGAACTCTCTAAATTTGACAGTTGAACATCTTTTTACTTACTAGGAAGAATTTCATAAAGTTCAAATTAATAAATAAATACAGAAATGAACTATTTTATGATGTGGATTAGAGAACTACATCTTTCTTATTTTTACTGCACATACAGGTTTTAAAGGTGGATTTCTTATATATTTTTTCTTCTTAGTTTTTCTTTCTCAATTTACATTTAGGTAAAGTGAAGCAGAATTGGTTTATAATTCAATGTCCACTATTCACATAAAAAATACACTGATTTTTTTGTTGTTGTTGTAGGAGGTTGAATACCTTCCCTGTTGGAGGATATTTTATTTCTCTATCATGGATGATAATATGATTTGTAGTTTTTTTAAAATAAAAATTGGTCTAATAGGTGCATCATACATTGATTTTTGGTTCATCCTTTGTTATACACTAAATACATGTTCTTGACTATTAGTCATAAGTTAAGAAAAGTTTTTAATATATTTGGAACGTGTCATCTTGGAACATTGTTTCGATTTTCACTATCATTATCAGGAAATAAGTATTCATTTCCTCACAGTCATAAGCCGGACACATCAATTTTTTAAAATTCTGAAATTTGACAATACAGATGAGCAGCCCTAGTTGCTATTTATATTGAATTGACTTCTAGTTGCAGATTCATTTTCATGTATCTGCAGATAAGAGGATTTTTTCCTTTGGTTATTATTTTCATATATTTGGATCGTTTTATAATTGATATACCATTCTTTGATATCTTTTTTAAGAAAATTATATTGAAAATGTTAATCACCAGTGTGATGTGTTACAAGTGTTTTCTATAGTTTTTCATTTGCTTGATAGTATTTATGCCTCCAAATAAAGTATTATCTGTATATTTTTAGACAGCCACTGTATATTTATGTATAATTTTATTTGGTTACAATATTTTAGAAACTGTCAATTATTTCCTTCCTGATTTCTTAACAAGAGCAATACTTATATGGATTTTCTATCACAAAGTTTGCTATTTAACATTTAAATATTCAGTTGACTTACTGGGTTTATGTTGATAAGGATAGATCTGAATTTCACAAGTTTTACCTGTTGTGCCAGCACCATTGGTTGAATAAGGTACCCTGTCCACACTGATGTGAAAAGTTTTCAGTAGTCTCCTGAGTGGTCACTCTTAGTTTACTCTAGACCATACACTCCATTATTTGCATTGAGACTTTTGCAACTGAAAACAGAAATATGATCAGGTTACTGCCTATATACTCAGTACTTGCCTATTGCTTTTAAGATAAAGGCAAAGTTGTCATCATAGATGCAAAATTCCATCCTGTCTGTCCTATTATTCCCATCTAATTAATCACATCTTCTTCTTCATGGTTTTTCCTCTCTCAAGGTCCTTGCACATGGCATGCCCAAGTCTGGGCTATATCAATTTCTGTTGAGTAATACTCTATCTAATTAGCAATATGTGAACAAGCACCACTGTGATGAGTCACCTTGTTCTCATAGTACTCTGCTCTTTTCCTTAGCATCAGTCATGTGAACTGTATTTTATTTAAATATATTTAATGTCTGGATTCATTATTATCCTGTAATCTTCCTCAAGGCAATATTACTATTTTGTCTCAGAAGTTGACATAATACCCGTCATACAGTAGAATGGTTGTGCTCACTGGGGACATTAGTTGAATAGAGATATTAATTGATAACATTTTCAAAACATCTTATTGTTTTTAGTGATTTTTTAATGTGAAGTTGATAAGAGCTTTATTTGCTTTAAAAATGAATTTTGAAAAAATTAGTAATTATTTTGCTTTTGGTCCTTTAGGTATCATCAGACAAAGCTAATGTATGAAGCTAACTACTCTGAAGTGTCTCAGTTTGTATTGCTGGGACTTTCTGACTCTAGAGCAGTACAGCAATTCCTCCTTGCCTTCTCTACAGTGTTTTATTTAATAATTTTTCTGGGAAATCTCCTTGTTGTGCTTATTGTGACGTTTGATCCTCACTTGCATTCCCCCATGTACTTCCTTTTAGCCAATCTCTCATTTATTGACTTCTGTCTCTCTACCTTAACGGTTCCTAAGATGATTTTTGACCTATCCTCTGGGCAGAAAACCATATCCTACCAGGGGTGTGTCATCCAGATATTCATTCTTCATATATTGGGTGGGTCTGAGATGGTGCTGCTCACCGCCATGGCCGTAGACCGATATGTGGCCATATGTAAGCCCCTCCACTACCTGACCATCATGAACCCACGAATGTGCATGTTGCTTGTCTGTGGTGCTTGGGCTACAGGCCTCATTCACTCTGTGGTCCAGTTGGCTTTTGTTTTCCATTTGCCTTTCTGTGGCCCTAACAGGATAGATAGTTTTTACTGTGACCTTCCTTGGTTTATCAAACTTGCCTGCATGGACACATACAAACTGGAATTTATGGTGACTGCCAACAGTGGGTTCATTTCCATGGGAACCTTCTTCTTACTGATTATTTCTTATATCTTCATCCTACTGACAGTTTGGAAACGCTCTTCAGGTGCTTTGTCTAAGGCGCTCTCCACTCTGTCAGCTCACATCACTGTGGTGATTTTATTCTTTGGACCATGCATTTTTATTTATATGTGGCCATTTCCCACAGTGCCAGTGGATAAGTTTCTGGCCATATTGGATGTTTTAATTACACCCATTCTGAATCCTGCCATTTACACATTGAGAAACAAAGATATGAAGACGTCAATGAGGAGACTCTGTAGTCAAATACTGAATTTGAGTAGCTCTCCTAAATAGCTCACATTAGCACTAGTGGTATCTTCCAAAAGGACTACTGTAAATGTGAAGTTTTAATACATTATACTTCATTGAGACAATTTGTGATGTCAAATATTGTTGGGTAAAGCATTCCAAGTTATTATCCTATAACTTGATTATAGTATTATTCATTATATATGATCTATTGCATAGGTTGTATTTTTAAAATAATGAAAACACACTGCAAACTACATATCATTGTCCATAGAATAAATACTTTTAATAATGAAATCCAGGCCACCTGCTATATATTCAAATCTATTCTTCCTTATTGATATCTTCCAATGTAATTGTTCTGAAAACATTTTCTGTGAAGAGAGAGATTTGTTCTGGAATTTTTGGGTATGCAATGAAGAATAATTTTTATGTTTTTTTGGGTTTGCCATTGCACTTTTCCTATCTTGCTTATATTAGTGAATGTATTCATTTAAATGAATATAATTTTTGAAAAAATAATTTGTTAGATTATACTTTGTGTTGGTAAAATATGCAGAAAGCTATAAAGTGAAAAAATAAGTACTTGTGACTTTGAGAGTTTGAAATATATATTTTTCCAACTTTTCATTATGTAAATGATAAGTGGACTTAAATATCATATATATAGTATGGTACTTAGAGGTGAAATTGTCTTTTTTCATCACATCCTTAAATGTTACTTCTATATTTGTACTGACAGTAAAATAATGTGAATTATGAACAAGTATTCAGTTGTCAAGATCAAAACAAGACTGGGATTTAAAAAAATGTTAGATAAGAGAGGAACCTTGGATATTGTGTTGCTTGTTAGTGGATGAAATGCAGCTCTGAACAACCACACTCCAGTTCAAGCGAACAATTTGAATTTTAATACTTACAGACCTGACAAGACCCCAACACGTGCGAGACAATGTATTTTGAAAATATTTATGTTTTGAAATTGCATTCCTCCTATAAGATGGAATTTGATTATTTAAATATTTCATCATTGTCCTCATTTTGTAGTCAGAATTGTACTGAAGGCATTATCTCATATCTTCTCCTTTCATGTTTGCAACTAAATTTTCTAAATTAAGCAGTTAAATCTTCCCTCTGAAACAAAAAAGCTACTCAATATTATATATTTCTTTTTTTTTAATTTTAATTTTAATTTTTATTTTTAAGATTTATTTTTTTATTTATACATACAAGTCGGGGTGCAGGCCGGAGGCAGAGGGTTCACAAGAGACAGAGTGGGGAGCAGAACAGGCAGATCAGAAGTACACTGCTGAGGGGAGCAACGGGCGAGGCAGGAGAGGTCTGCCCCACCATGTGGGATTCTCCCTGGCCGGGAGTCGAACTCGCGTCGCCGCTGCCGACAGCTCCACAGCGCAGCGCTTAACCGCTGCGCACCGGGGAGGCCCAATATTAGATATTTCTAAGCAAACTTCATCATCCAAATTTCACAGGTTTTTATAATACACCGTAGTATATCAATTTAACTACTGTTAGCATTTGTATGCTTTGAAATCTTTACAGTGCAATACTCATTCCACCAAGTGGTAAAACAATGTGGTAATCCATCTTAAAGGAAATTTCATTAAGACTGCAATTGAAGAGAGAATCAGATATTCAACATTTTTGAATGGAAATATCTAAAAATAAGAGCCAACTTAAATCAGAACTGAATGAATTTAAACTGGACAAAATCATTTCATAAATAAATAATAATTATTAGGTATTCAAAGAATACAATGGCCAAAATTACAGTGAAAAATACAGAGAGTAATGATGAAATGAGTTGAAAATTAAATTAAATATAGAGGCAAGAAACATTCATATAGAGTGTTATAAAGCTTGGACAGATGACCTCAAATATTTGTATAATTTGGAAATTATCAAGTCTAATAGAATTTCTATTTCACACTTTTCTTAATGTGTCAGAAGCAACAGATCAAAATCTGCACAATTATATGGGATAAATTGGCTTATATGGTTAATTCCAAGGCATAACCTAGTAAAAATATTGGATATTTTGCATATATTTTGAATGAAAAATTTCCAATTTCTGAATTTCTTCTAAGCCTTCTATCAAAAAAGTCACATCACCTACAGAGGAGACAAAAGCATGTTGTCATGTGAAAGTAAGCTTGAAAAGCAGCCCAGCAAGGAAACCCCATTTTCTCTAAGACCTCTCAAGGAAATAAAATAAAATATGAGCTACATACTGTATATTCAATTTGTCCTTCAAATAGATCAGAATTAAACAGAAATACTTTTGAGTTTGCAAAGCTTTGTGTAATGTTACATGTATATGAACTTCTTGAGGAATCTCCTAAAAGATGGACTCCATGCAAACAAGATCTATTTGGAAATCCTTCAGTAAAACTGGTGCTTAGAATTTTATAGATTTTATAGTAGATTTAAAATCTAAACAATAGTAAGGCTCCACATGTGAGAATAATATGTAATGTTCATTCTCTAATAAATTAAACATTTTAATGAAGAGGGGTATGTGTAACTAAGAGTAGGATGATGTGTTGATTTTTTTCATTAGCACTAGATAGGAACATTCCTTTTACTGCACATCCTCATCAACATTTGTTGTTTTCTGCTTTTTGAATGGGTGCCATTCTTGTTCGTGTAAGGTGATATCTCATTGTGGTTTTTATTTGCATTTCCCTGATTATGAGGGATGTTGAACATTTTTTCATATGCCTGTTTTCGTTTCCATTTTTTCTTTGTAGAAGTGTTTTTAAGTTCTTCTGCCCATTTTTTTGACTGGATTTTTTGCTTTGTTTTTGTTGAGTCACGTGAATTCTCTGAAGATTTTTGTGATCAGACCCTTGTCTGTTGTATGGACTGCAAATATTTTCTCCCAGTCAGTGGGCTGTCTATTTGTATTGGTACATGTCCCTTTTGCTGTACAGAAGCTTTTTAGTTAACTGGTCCAACCTCTATGGAAAGCTGTTTGGAGTTTCTCAAGCAACTAAAAACGGAGCTTCCATACAACCCAGCAATTCCACTCCTAGGAATATACCCAAAGGACATAAAAACATTAATCCAAAAGGGCACATGCACACATATGTTTATTGCAGCACTATTTACAATAGCTAACACATGGAAACAACCCAGATGCCCCAAAATCGGTGACTGGATCAAGAGGATGTGGTACATTTATACAATGGAGTGCTATCCAGCAATCAGAAATGATAAACTAACACAATTTCAGCAATGGATGGAGCTAGAAGGGATCATTTTCAGCAAAATTAGCCAGAAGGAGAAGGAAATATATCAAAGGGTTCACTTATAGGAGGAATATGAGAGCCAAAGGAGAAATCAGAAGGAGAAAGGAGCACACAAAACATAAATAAAAGCAAAAACTAGCAGGCAACCACAAATAAGAGACATTCTACAGGGAGCAGAAGGAAGAGAGCCCAAAATAGGGGAAAAAAGAGCACAAAGGACTATGATGATGGTTCCGGGTAAATTGGTGGTGGGAAACCTATGGGGAATACACAATAATGTAAAGGATATAAATTAAATAAAAAAAGAAAAAAGAGAGAGGAAAAAAAAGCAATAGGTAGGCTTCAGTACTGGCAACTAGAATAGTGGTAAGCCAATGTTCTTTGAAGTATGGATTCACAGGCCTTATAGAAAGCTAGACACTAAAGGAAGTCGTAAAAAAATTTTACAAAAGTAATACAACAGTAAATTTAAAAGAGCAAAATAAAAAGAACAATATTATAAAATACTTGTTAACACTAACCCAAAGTAAACAAAACAATTGACAAAACAGGATAGAACTGTGAATAAGCATTGAAAACAATTTCAATCTGTGACAATTCAAACAGGAAATATTTGAAAATAAAAATTATCTTCATTAAATGTTAAGAAATTCAAATTTATAATGCCATAAGCTTCATATATTGGATATATGGATATATGGATGGATGGATAGAAGTACAGACAGACAGATAAATAGATATTGATGGATATCCATCTATCTGTCTATCTATCTATCTATCTATCTATCTATCTATCTATCTATCTATCTATCTATCTATCTTATGACCCAGTAATGGAAAATACACTTTTTCAAATGTACATTTAGTTGTATATACCGGTGATGTGTCATTTAACATTAGTGATTCACTAGTCTTCACTTCCTAAAAGCAGTTGAGGTTTTCATACCAAAACCTAAAAAAGTATTTTGTATATATTGGGTACTTTCAGTAGGCAGTCAGTGAACTCTTACTGAATAAGTGAATTTTTAAAAGCCTGTTGTGAGGAATTTTTATTTTTTTAAGATATATTTTATTTATTTATGCATACAAGAACAGGGTGTAGGCCAGAGGTGTGGCCCATGAGAGGTTTCACCGGAGACAGAGTGGGGAGCAGAACAGGCAGATCTACTGAAATTCACTGCTGAGGGGAGCAGCAGGTGAGACAGGAGAGGTCTGCTATGACATGTGGATTGGTTCCCTGGCCTGGGATTGAACTCATGCTGCAGTGGCTTGTGATAACTTGATAGTGCTGAGTCTTACCCCTTGTTCCACCGGGAGGGCCCCATATTGCGGAATTTTTTAAATATCACAATTTTAAACATACTTATAGTGACCTTAAAATCAATTTAAATCATTAAATATTTAGTCTTAGTTTTTCTCTCCATCTACACCAACATTTGTTATCTCTTGTCTGTGTGATTATGGCCATTCTAACAGGTTGTGAGGGTGTTACTCATTGTAGTTATAGTTTACATCTCCCTAATGATATTGATCTTTTCATATGCTTGTTAGCCTTTCATATATATTCTCTGGGGAAATGTCTCTTCATGTCTTTTGCCCATTTTTCAATTCATCTACTTGGAAGTTTTATGAGTTTTTTAATCAATTTAGGGTAATAACCTTTTAAAGATAAATGATTTGCAAATAAATTCTTCCAATCCATAGGTCGTTCTCATTTACTGGTGGGCTGTTTAACTCTGTATAAGGTTTTAGTAGTTCCACTTGTTTATATTTGATGTTTTTGCTTGTACTTTAGGTGTCATATCCAAAAATTCTTTACCAAGGTTCATGTCAAGGAGCTTTTTGTTCCTGTGTTTTTTTCTAGGAAGTAAAGGATGTCATTATCAGGATTTTCATTATTACTCAATGTCCATTATATTAAAAACAAATATCTAACACTAAAACAAATTTAGAAATAAGTGTTAGCAAGAATAGGGAGAAAACCTATGTGTTGTTGGTAGGTGTATAAAATAGTGCAGCTGTTTTACAATATGAGTTATATAATATGACCCATCAATGTCATTCATAGATACAAATAGAAAGGAATTGAAAACAGGTATTTAATATAAAATTTATTTTTTTTAAATATTTATATTTTTATTGTTATTTGTATCTTCTACATTTTGTATTCCCCTTGGGTAACCCACCACCAATTGACCCATGATCCATCTCCATTGTCCTTTGTGTCCTTTTCTTCTCCATTTTGTGCCCTTATCCTTCCCCAACCCTGAGTGTCTCTCTTCTATTTGGTTTCCCTATAGTCCTGTTTTGAGTGAAACCATGCAATATTTTTCTCTTTCTTTCTGGCTTATTTCGCTGAGTATGATCTCCTCTATTCCATCCATGTCATTAAAATTTAAACATGAATGTTCATAGTAGCACTACGGGAATAGCCAAAGGGAAATAGAATCCAAATGTGCATCAGCTGATGAATGGATAGACAAATGTAGCCTATTCATATTACTCAGCTATGAAAGAATGATGCACTAAAATACTTTTCTGTATGTGTGACTTAAAAACCATGGTGAGTGAAAGAAATCATATATTGAAGATTACATGTTGTGTGTTCTCTTTTATGTAAAATATCTATAATAAGCAAATTCATAGAGAGAGAAAGCAGATAAGTGATTCCAGGGGTTAGGGGTGGCTGGAGGAAGAATAAATGCTCCAGTGACAGTTGTTTCCTATTTGAGTGATGACATAGCCTGTAAATAGATTAGATGATGATTGCAAAATATTATAATTATTACAGAACCCAGCTGCCTCAGCAGTGGGAGCCGGCAGGAGCAGTGGTGTTTTACCCTGCTTCTCCACACAAGTCCATTGTGGCAGTTGACCTTTTATGTAACAACTGTATTTCCTGCACCCTGCCCCTCCCACAAGTCAATGGTGCCAATAAGAATTATGGGAGGGACACCCTGAAAGATAATATAAGCCAGGGTCAGAGGGAGGCAGCGAAAGGACAGAAGAAAGAAGCGAGAAGAGGGAGAGAAGAGGAAGGTGAGGTGAAGAGGAGAGTCCCAGAGAGAAAGACAGAGACCAGCCCCAGAAAGAAGGATGGCCCCAAAAAATGATGACAGCACCAGCTTCCTGAAGAAGAAAGAAGACAGTTCCAGACTCTGAAGAAAGAAGGAGAAGACTCCGTTCCTGGCCTCCAGGGAGGAAAAGAAGCATCCAGCAGCTGCCCTTCGAGGCAGGAAAAGAAACTAAAGGACTCTGTAAGAGACTGGGCCTCTGGTCCTGGCTCTGACATTGCCTGAAAGGAGCATCAAAGGCCCTGGGCCTGGTGTCTCAAAGAGCTGTTTGTTGGCATAACCCAACATCTTACAAAGAACTGTTAACACTAAGTGTCTCTGACACCACTTCTGAGTAGGGACCATCACTACTGGCCAGTGCAGTCCAGCACTCCTAGTGACTGGTGGTGACCATCGCCTACACTTTCTGGTTGAGATAGCCAGCCCCTTGTGGATACAATAAGCACTTTGTTTCCGCTGTTTGTAAAATAACCCCATATTTGTTGTTGTTGTTTCTGTAACCTGAGATCTCTTGAAATTGTACACACACAATGAGAAGCCACAGACAGTGAACTACTCTCATCAGACACTGTCCTTTGTTGTTTTTGGCCTTTTGGCTTTTTGGGGCTTTTGAAGGGCTCTTGCCTCAGAGCCTGGGCAGTTTTGCCCTGTCCGATAAGCATACAAAATGTTACTGAATTGTACCCTTAAAAGATAAGTAATGTCATGTGAAATTAGCAAAGCAAAAGCAAGTGGAGTTAGAAACTAGAAAATAATAAGTGAGGAAATGATATTTTCATTCAAAATTAAGATTTCACCACCCAGTGGTTCAGCATGTGGTTTCATAGTCATATTTAGCTTAGGTTTAACTTTCTCTTTTTTTGATATTTGTTAAATTATAATTTTCTGTGTACTTAGGAATAATGTAGATGCTTACCTATGATTTAGTAAAATTAGAATAATTGACAGCAATTTAACAAACAAACAAAAAAAAGGTTTGTTGAACACCTCCCTGGTAGTACAGGGGTAAAATCTCAAGGCTATCAAGCTGTCACCAGCCACTGCATCATGAGTTTGACCCCAGGCCTGGGAGCTGACCCACATGACACAGCAGACCTCTCCTGTCTCACCTGCTGCTCCTCTTAGTAGTGTATTTCAGTAGATCTGCCTGTTCTTCTCCCCACTCTGTCTGATAACTCCTCTCACCTCCTCACCCCCAAACCTATAGCCCACACCACAGTTTTGTATGCGTAAATAAATGAAATAGATCTTTTAAAGAAACAAAGTTTGTTGAAATGGAGTTCTGAGATAAGAATGTGTGGCATTTGCTCTCCTGTGTGTGCCCATTGCTTCTCTGAGCACCATTTCAATCATTAATTAATGTAGTATGAATTAGTAAACAAAAGAACAGTGGATTGAATCCCAGGGAACGTAAATTCCTGCTCCTTTTCTACTACTAAGTTCATACAAATCACAACCTCATTTCTTCATCTGAGGGGAGAATAGTGCACTTCCATCTATTTTTTAGGAAAATAGATGAGGTAATATATGTAAAGACACTCATACAAGTTATAAGCTAATTCCACCTGTGAACTCTTATTTATGTGTTATAGTAATGATGTAAAAGGAAGCAGTATGGTGTAAGGATTAAAGCCATCGACTTTGAGATTAGAAATTAATGGCATTTGAATATAGGCTGTGGGCGTGGCAGAGTGACTTTGGCCAATATAATAAATTCCATGTTTATTAATACTAGCATATCTGAAATGGGGAGGACACTGTACCAATGAACTAAACTGCAAGTACACTGTTTCCATGGGTACTCATATATGTGTTTTCACTAGGGTTTTTAATGGCCCTTACTAATGAACTTGTTAACAGCTCTTCCCTTTCACTGGTATTACCCTAAGTGTACTTAACAAATAGGTTTAAAAGTTAGGAGGTACTGATCTTTCTTGAAGATATTTTATTGTCATATTTTATTACACATAGTTTTCTTTCCATTTGTTTTTTAAACAAACATTTAATAGTCATTTTTCTTATTGTCATGAGAATTAAAATAGAGCTCCCAAGGTGAATTGGCTGGGGACTCAGATCACTTTGTCATCAAGTGGTCACCAAAGGTATTGATAGAGCTGCAGCAGCTGTGAGAAGCAATAGCCACATAGATCACAGAGGGACACAGTTCTTAAAAGTCTAGTAATAGTGAAAATATTCATTTCTGCAGTTTAATTTTTTTAGGTCAGTTAAGTGTGGATGGTACGATTGTAATGAATAAGGTGCTAAAATTATCTGCTATTTTTATGTTACAATTAATGCTTAACCTATATCACAACTTAATAAAAGAACCTTCCTATCCTCTCTATTTTATAATTTTATTTTTATCTAAGTTCTTTTTCAATTTTCAGGCCTTTATTGAACCCCCAGAGGTGCCAGTCTTTTAAAATGAAATGGGAAATTTCTCTCAAATTGCATTGTTCCGCAAACCTAGATTGTGTTGATATACGGGAAATTTCTTGGTCTAGGTTATATTTTACATTTATGGTGGTAAGTATAATATGTGAGTTTGGTGCATTATGTTCATAGAATTCTGTTTTAATTAATTTAGGTTATATATTATATTTCAATATGGACTGATGAAATAAGTGTTAATGTGAATTTTCTCAGGCCTGCCATAATTTTATACAGTTTCTAGAGTGGCAGTTGTTTTCAGAATTGTATTGACATCGGTTTTCTAAGGGTAAGATATAGGTAAAGTATTCTTTTTTAAAAAAGATTTATTCATTTATGCATACAAACTGGGGGCACAGGCCAGAGATGTGGGGTGGTGAGAGGATTCACCAGAGACAGAGTGGGGAGCAGCACAGGCAGATTGACGGAAATGCACTGCTGAGGGGAGCAGCGGGCAAGGCAGGAGAGGTCTGGTGCACCATTTGAGAATCTCCCCAGCCAGGTGTCGAAATTTCATTGCAGCTGCCCACAGTTCCATAGCCAATGCTTAACTGCTGAGCCACCAGGAAGGCCCCGGATAAAGTATTCTTTACTGAAAAACCTTTTTAGAAATATCCATCTACTTATGTACACGTTCATGATGACAACTATCTAACACCTCACTTTCCCAAACTCACATTAATTACCTGGAACAGTATTTATTAATAAGACACAGGCACAGCTCACAAGAGCCCGTAGACTTTACAGAGAAGATACAGAATCTCATCACCAGTAATTATAATGTTTTGAAGTTTGTGAATACTTTCATGTGTAATTGGGAGGACAAGGAGAAATACCTAATGGAGACTGGAGGAGGAAGGGGGGGAGGTCCTTGAGTAACAGGTGTAGAAGTAAAATTTTTAGAGAAGAAATAATCAGCCATTGAAAAAAGGTCAGAGATATCTTTGGTGTAAAACAAAAGTATTCTTCAACCTGAGCATTTCTGAAATATTATCCTCATAGTTAATGAGCTTACTGAGGTGTAGAGAAAGATGAGTGTTTGGAGCCTTTGCTCCAGACTGCTATAGCGTTAGGTGTCAGCCAATTGTTGGGAGGCCAAAGTGGTTGCTGAGGAATTTGAAGCAGTGAGCAGCAAGATAAGACTCTGGGCCACTCCTTCAATGTTTATGCAGCCGATTCCCCTTTACTTTTGTGATGCTCTTTATTTTTCCATTACTCCTATTCTTGACTTTCCTTGTCCCTGACTTTGCTCTCTCCTTCCTTTTCTGATATGTCATTTTCTTTTTAGTATCAAACAACCAAGCAAACATTTATTGTAAAGAAACTAGAAGTAGACTGCTTTCAAATATGATTATTTTTATCTTGGGATTGAATCTGTTCCATAGAATATTCTCTTTTTGGCCTCTTGTGATTTCTGATAAGCAAACAACTGTTCACATACTTGTGAAACTTCAGTGCATTTTAAATATTTAATTGAATCCTGTTGTCATTACTACCCTCTAGTTTGAACGAAAGTGTATTTTTGTCCCCTTATTTGTATATTTAAAAATGCATTTTTAATTTGAAAATCAATCCATGATTGTATTAAACCATTATAGAAATCAAAAATATAGATGCTGGGAAGTGCAAGCCAGAGGTGATCCATTGGTCATACTTGTGTGCATGATCAGAACTTTAAGATAGAAACTTGACTACAGGGCCTTTGAAGTGTCTGCTGCTGTTCCACTTTGAAATACATTCCCTGCTGTTTACTTACTGATTGTTCCATCTCCTTTACTCAGCCCTTGTTCTATCTCTCTCTACCGTTATTGGGTGCAAAACTCTCCATCTGTGTCCCTATGTCAGCATCTCGTAGCGTCATCATGGCAGTATTTGCTTTTGGTTCACTATACTGCTGTGTGTCCATGAATTTCCTGATGCTCTTTCTTGCCCTCTCATCTGTTTTTGACTCTTTGGGGTCGTTGCCTACAGTATGTGACTTTGCTACTGAGGCTGGCAGGTGTGTGTCCATAAAAGCCCATGTGGGATGACATTAGAAAGATGTAATTGCTACCTGGTAAGCTTGGCAATAGTAGTACAAGTATGGAATCCATGACATCATTGAGGTGGGGAATAAGCAATAAATATTTGCTTTTGGTATTCAGATAAATATCAAGTAGTTTAAAATATTGTATAAAGAAAATTAAGTTGATAGACTATATTGAACTCTCTGAATTTGAACATCTTTGTACTTACTAAGAATAATTTCATATGATTCAAATTAATAAATGCATACATAATACAGGGATGACTTATTTTATGAAATGGACTAAAGAAATAAATCTCGTTTTTACTTCTCATCTCATATAGGTTTTAAAAGTGGATTTCCTACTTTTTTTTTTTACTTTTTCTCTTTCTCATTTTACATTTAGCTAAATTGAAGCAGCATTGGATTATAACTCAATGTCCACTATTCACATAAATTAATACACAATTTTTTTGTTGTTGTATGAGGCTGAATGCCTTCCAGTTGAAGGATATTTTAATTTTCTATCATGGACAATAATATTATTTTTAGTTTTTTTTAAATAAACATTGGTCTAATAGGTGTCTCATACATTGATTTTTTTTTTAAAGATTTATTTTTTATTTATACATACAAGCTGAGGTACAGGCCAGAGGCGTGGGGCGGCGAGAGGGTCCACCAGAGACAGAGCAGGGAGCAGAACAGGCAGATCAGAAATACACTGCTGAGGGGAGCAGCGGGCAAGGCAGGAGAGGTCTGCCGTGCCATGTGGGACTCTCCCCGGCCGCGCATCGAACTCGCGTCGCCGTTGCCTACAGTTCCACAGCGCAGCGCCCAACCGCTGCACCACCGGGAAGGCCCCTCATACATTGATTTTTTTGATCCTCTGTTGTACTCTAAATAAATTTTCTTTACTATTAGTCATAAGTTAAGAAAGTTAAGTTATGAATATATTTGGAATTTTTCTTCTTGAAACTTTGTCTCAATTTTAACTATCATTATCAGGAAATAGTATTCATTTCCTCAGTTTTAAGCATGACCCATAATTTTTTTAAAATTTCTAAAATTTGCAATATAAAACAGTACCCCTAGTCGCTATTTATTTAATTGATTTCTCATAGCAGTTTTCATTTTCATATAATTTCCAAGTAAGAGGACCACTTTTTCTTTGGCTATTATTTTCATATATTTGGCTCATTTTATAGTTGATATGCCATACTTTTGATATCTTTTTTCAGGAAATTATATTGGCAGTGTTAATCACCAGTGTAATAGGTACAAGTGTTTTCTATAGTTTGCTTTTAGTTTGCTTGATTGTATTTATACCTCCAAGTAAAGTTACTTATGTGTATATTTATAGACCGTCATTTTATATCTACATATTATTTTATTTTATTTTGATTACAGTACTTTAGAGACTGTCAATTATTTCCTTTCTGATTTGTTAACAAGAGTAATGCTTACATGGATTTTCCATCTTAGTGTTTGCTATTTAACATTTAAATATTCAATGTGTTCAGAAGGAGTGATCTGAATTTCCCAGTTTTACCTGTTGTGCCAGCATCATTGGTTGAATAAGACACCCTGTCCACACTGATATGAAATATCTTCAGTAGTCTCCTGAGTGGTTACTCTTAGTTTACTCTAGACCTTGCACCATTATTTGCTTTGAGATTTTTGCTACTGAAAACAGAAATATGATCAAGACTCTGCTTATATACTCAGTACTTGTCTGTTGCTTTTAGAATAAGGGTAAAGTTTTCATCAGGATACAAAATTCCATCCTGTCTGGCCTATTATTCCCACCTAATCAATCACTTATCTTCTTCTCCACTGGCTTTCCTCTCTCAGGATCTTTGCACATGCCATGTCCAAATCTGGACTATATCACATTCTCTTGAGTAATATATCTCTCTAATTAGCAGTGTGTGAACAAGCACCACTGTGATGAGTCACCTTGTTCTCATGGTACTCTGCTCTTTTCCTTAACATCAGTTATGCAAACTGTATTTTATTTAAAGCTATTTAATGTCTGGATTCATCATTATCCTATAATCTTCCTCAGGGCAATATTACTGTTTTGTCTCAAAAGTTGACATGATACCTGTCATATAGTAGAATGGTTATGCTCACTGAGGACATTAGTTGAATAGAGATATTAATTGATAACATTTTCAAAACATTGTTGTTCATGATTTTTTAATATGAATTTGATAAAAGCTTTATTTGCTTTTAAAAATGAATTTTGAAAAAATTAGTAATTATTTTTGCTTTTGGTCCTTTAGGTATCATCAGACAAAGCTAATGTATGAAGCTAACTACTCCGAAGTGTCTCAGTTTGTATTGCTGGGACTTTCTGACTCTAGAGCAGTACAGCAATTCCTCCTAGCCTTCTCTGCAGTGCTTTATTTATTAATTTTTCTGGGAAATCTCCTTGTTGTGCTTACTGTGACGTTTGATCCTCACTTGCATTCCCCCATGTACTTCCTTTTAGCCAATCTCTCATTTATTGACTTCTGTCTCTCTACCTTAACGGTTCCTAAGATGATTTTTGACCTATCCTCTGGGCAGAAAACCATATCCTACAGGGGTGTGTCATCCAGATATTCATTCTTCACATATTGGGTGGGTCTGAGATGGTGCTGCTCACCGCCATGGCCGTAGACCGATATGTGGCCATATGTAAGCCCCTCCACTACCTGACCATCATGAACCCACGAATGTGCATGTTGCTTGTCTGTGGTGCTTGGGCTACAGGCCTCACTCACTCTGTGGTCCAGTTGGCTTTTGTTTTCCATTTGCCTTTCTGTGGCCCTAACAGGATAGATAGTTTTTACTGTGACCTTCCTTGGTTTATCAAACTTGCCTGCATGGACACATACAAACTGGAATTTATGGTGACTGCCAACAGTGGGTTTATTTCCATGGGGACCTTCTTCTTACTGATTATTTCTTATATCTTCATCCTACTGACAGTTTGGAAACGCTCTTCAGGTGGTTTGTCTAAGGCGCTCTCCACTCTGTCAGCTCACATCACTGTGGTGATTTTATTCTTTGGACCATGCATTTTTATTTATATGTGGCCATTTCCCACAGTGCCAGTGGATAAGTTTCTGGCCATATTGGATGTTTTAATTACATCCATTCTGAATCCTGCCATTTACACATTGAGAAACAAAGATATGAAGACGTCAGTGAGGAGACTCTGTAGTCAAATACTGAATTTGAGTAGCTCTCCTAAATAGCTCACTTTAGCACAAGTGGTATTTTCTAAAAGTACTACCTTAAATATGAAGTTTTAATACATTACACTTCATTGAAACAATTTATGATGTCAAATATTCTTGGGGAGAGCATTCCAAGTTATTAACCTATAACATGGTTATAGTATTATGTATTATATATAATATTTTTACATAGTTTTTATATTTTACAATACTGAAAACACACTGTACACTACATATCATTGTTCATAGAGAGGTCCAGGTCGCCTCTTATATATTCAGATCTATTTTTACTTCTTGATATTTTCCCATATAACTGTACCAAAACATCTCCTTTGAAGAGGATGACTTTTGGTGTTATTTTATAGTAGTGTCCCTTTCTGGTTTTGATTAAGGATAATGCTGTCCTTGTAAAATGAGCTTGTCCTCTTGATATTATGAAAAGTTTGAGAAGGATTGGCATCAGTCCTCTTTGAATGTTTGGTATAATTCATCAGTGAATTCTTTTGGTCATGGACTTTTTCTTGTTGAGAGATTTTTGTTCACCAATTAAATATCTTTTTTTTTTGGTCTATTTAGATTTTCAGTTTATTCCCAATTAAGTCTTGGTAAGTGGTATGTTTCTAAGAATTTTTCCCTTTCCTCTGATTTCTCCAGTTTGTTAACATATAGTTTAGCACTTTGTGGTTCTTTTAATATCTGTGGTATTGGTTGTAATGTCTGCTTTCTTATTTGTAAATTCATTGATTTGACTCCTGTCTCTCTTTTTCCCTTGTTAGTTAATCTAGGGGTCTGTCAAATTTGTTCCTCATTTCAAAGAACCAGCTTTTAATTTCATTTATCTTTTCTTTATTTAATGCTCTTTATTTTTGCTCTAAATTTATTACCTCCCTTTTTTTCTAACTTTGAGGTCAGTTTGTTTTTCTTCCTCTCATTTCTTTGTTCCATATTATTGGACCATGTTCTTAGTGGTAGAATTCTCGCATTGTTTCAAATTAAATTAGCTAAATCAGATATAGCTGATGGTTGTGGTTTTAATGCCTTAATCTCTCTTTGATAAGAACCTCTGAACAACTACACAGGAGTTGGGGGAGATGATCTTGGTTCTAATTTTCTGCACCTGAATCAGTATGTTCTACATTCCTTTTTATCCCATTAAACTGAGCTAATTTAAATCCTTTGAAGCATTGTACTAAGTTTCTTACTTGTTTTGAATGGATAAGAGATTCCAGGCACTGTTTGATACTTTATAATATAATCAGCACAGAACCATAAAGGAGAATGAAATAAAATAAAAGAGCAGAAAGAATTGAGTGAAGGGTTTTGTTTCCTCCATGAATAATCATAATATTAGTGATTTTGAAAACAATTGTAGGTAGGATTGAGCAGGGATATCTTTTTTTGCCAATTATTTCTTTTCAGTATTAATTAAAGATTTGCTTTTATGTTAACTTAATATAAGTAAGCTATCTTTTGATTATTTAATGGACGCATTCTTACACTTGTATTTATTAACTTGAAAGTATATGTCACTTATTAGTATAATTAGCAGACAAAAAATTTTCATGATATACATATATGAGCACATGTTTATTATTGAGGTATATTCACATCATATGCATCCATTTGTCATAATATATTTTGCGTAATCTTGATTATATTGACCTGACACAGTCATCATATTGATCCACTACATTGATTTGTTTAATTCTGATTGGACCCAATGATCAGGAAAATCAGTATTTTGTATACCTTTGACATATCTGAAACAGATAATTGCATATGAAACTGTCAATAATGGTTCTGGAGATCCAATGTTTAGCACATTTCTGAGCTCTCTCAGGCATTGAATCCCTAAACTTGGGCACCAAGTGATAGTTTAAGCTAGCTACCCATCACAAAAATGACGATATCTCCCTTTTTTGAGATTTATTTTTATTTATTTATGCATATAAGAACTTGGGTGTAAGCCAGAGATATGGGGAGGTAAGAGGATTCACCAGAGACAGAGTGGGGAGCAGAACAGGTGGATCTACTGACATACACAGCTGAGGGGAGCAGCAGGTGATACAGGAGAGGTCTGCTGTGCCATATGTGGTAACTCCCTAGCAGGGAATCGAACTCTTGCTACAGTGGCTAGTGATAGCTTGATAGCACTGAGACTTTAACCCCTGCACCACCAGGGAAGCCCCTATGTCATTCTTTAAACCATAAAATTGAGATCCCAGAAATACAATTGTATAATCAAGTAGAAATGGTAAATAAGCGATCAGGCTTAGCAGGTCCAGAGGCATAAAGGCACTGCATTAGTTTATAACCCAGTTTCTTCAACCACTGCTACTGCCTGATTGCCTTGTCTTCCTCAGTATACACCTGTTGTTATGTGGGCATTGGTTTTCCAGCATATAATGATTCATTTCAGTCCTTATGACCCGTGGGCTGAAAATAAAAACGTTGGATCTGAATTTACAGTTGGTTTTGCACGATATGTAGACAGCAAATAGAAGTGAAAGTCTGAAGCTTTATATCTTCAACTTAATAAACTATTATGGTTAGATAGTAGTTGATTATGGTTAATTATGGTTGGTACTCTGATTATGGTCCTGAAGGAGTGGTGAATAACAATTATCTCTTTAGGCTGAAATGAGAGCTGTGTGTGTGTCCATTTTGTTCAGCTAGAAGCATGCATTTATATTGATTTATGAAAATTTACTTTTTTTTAAGTAGTTGTACATGACCTTGAATGAATAAAATTAAAATACTTGTGACAAATAATTTCTGGGAAAGGCTTTTATCTTTGAGAATGGGTACAGTTTATGAAAATGCAGGTGTTCCATATGAGTGCTCACCAAAAGGCATCCACTGCAGAGGAAAATTTCATAACCTTATAGACAAGTGACAATTCTGTGCATCCTAACCTCTTTTTTTTCAATTACTTCACTGCATGCTCATATACAAAATGACCAGAATTGAAGATCAAGTGTTGCTTTATCCTCACAAAGCTTGATTTGAGTATCAGTATAAGTCCCTTTAATTTAATATAACTTATAGCACAGTTTACTGTGTAAAATAGTCACCTAGAGGCAAGTTAATTTTGTGGAGACCTTTACATCAAGAAGAAGCTAGAATTTTTACCGCATTGCATAACTTGTATTCTGGATATGCATTTTCCTTAACCATAACATTTCAGTTTATACCACCACCCCACCCGTAGATTTCAGAAATGTTTTATTCAGTATGTTCTTTACAAAATTGCATATGATCAGGAAATTTATTTTACAGCTAAATTGGAATTTATTTTACAGTCCAACAGAAATGGACTTATGACCATGAAATTCACTGATTTTAACACATACGTGGCATAATAGGATAGTAGAAAGATAGCCTAGAGGATTCATCATAAGCCTTATGGAAGATGAGATCTTCATTTTCTAAATTTGAAATAAGGATGAAGAAGAACAGATTCTTTCACTGTTTTACCTGCTATCCCACTCAAAAATTTTTTGCTACCAACCCCCACCAATATAAACTCTACTGAGTTGAAGTTTTGTTTCTTAAGTAAGAAATAATTCCAGCCCATGGAAAATACTTTCCTTAATATTGAAAATTAAGACTGACTATTGACCATTTGAGTTTGGTCAAAGAATGTGTTTAATAAATCTGTGAAAATGGTCTTAATAGAAACAAAGGACATTGAAGGAAAATTTGCCTGTCTGAGAAATATGTAAATGCTAAGCTTAGACAGCAAGGCAGAAAGTGACTAAAATGTTTGAATTGAGAGCACATACTACACTTGGATTTTGTTGAGGCAAATTATATTACAAGGTAATATAAACTGCATTTCTCATTCTTAATTGCTTCTACTTCCAGAACATTGAGAAATCCCTATAAACTGTGAGATAAAAAGATATTCAACATTATGGAATGTAAAAAGCTGCTAAAGCATAGAATCATAACAATGCACAGAATGAGTAGATATACCCAAAAGAATAAATTAAGGCTATGACCAAAGATAGAGAGCCAAATGTTTCACCATTAATTGTTTAGAACTACCTCTGTACACGTAGGACCAAGGAGTTTCTCTCATTTCCAGTTTGTACAGGATCATCAAATTGGATTGCAAATTATGCCATTTTCAACATATTTTTATTTGGTTAATAGAGGTATTCTGGTATTTTATTCTTGCATAATTTACTCTTTCACTTTCCTTTGAAGAAAATAACTGTCTATTCAATAGTATAGTATCAGGTGTAATATAATATGTAATTAAATATAGTATCATTTAATAATTAAATACTTTTGGAAATCAAATAGATCTTTAAGTCGTGACATGAAGGAAAAATAAAACTGCTATCTAATGGAAATTCAATTCATAATTCCTGGTCACATTTACGTACGATTAATTCGGGCATAATAATAGAAAGCATTTAAAATAATTTAAAGTAATATATAAAGTAATACATATCATGACATTGAGTAGGCACACCAGGATGGTAAGTACATTATTTTCACTCAACCATTCTGTTGTATTTTGTTTCCATGCTAATAGAAATAAACACTGTATATTGCTATTTTTATTTTATGACTTTTATTATCAAATATTATAAGTGAATTTTAATCCTTTTAATCGTAATTCTGTAAAAAAGAAGGCAAATATATTTATAATTTGAAATACTTAGGACTGTATGCTTAATGACAAAATGATGCTTAAATATGTCTGAAAAACAAATATGGGCATTTTAATGGGAAAAAGACCTCTATATGTTCCTTGAAATGTATTTTTGAATGCTTACTACATATGAACTATTGCAACTGCAGTGGCAAGAATTAACCAAGTAAGGGATGTTTCTTGCCCTTAAGGAGCTTACATTTCAGGACTTTTACACAAGCAGTTAATAATAACTTAATAAATAAATAAATAAGGCATATATATTAGTTACTTCCTTAACTGAAATAACACAGGAAAATGTCCTTTTATTTTTTAATATGTATTGAGTTAGTAGAAAACAAACCCAGGAATATCATCTACTGTTCTTCTCTAGGTATGTCACCTCTATTATCTCAATTTTCTTCCCCGCTGCTTCTCATTAGTATTTGAGTGGGAAGTTACATTTTAAAAAAGTATATTCAGCTGACTCTTTTTTTTAAAGATTTATTTATTTTTATTTATACATACAAGTTGGGGTACAGGCCAGAGGTGTGGGGCAGCGCGAGGGTTCACCAGAGACAGAGCTGGGAGCAGAACAGGCAGATCAGAAATACACTGCTGAGGGGAGCAGTGGGCAAGGCAGGAGAGGTCTGCCGCACCATGTGGGATTCTCCCCGGCGTCGCTGCTGCCAACAGCTCCACAGTGCAGCGCTTAACTGCTGCGCCACTGGGGAGGCCCCTATTCAGTTGACTCTTGATAAGAGGTTAAGGGAAAGGTTTGAGGGAAGGAGTCAATGATTTAGAACTTTGTAACTAGTTAGGAAAACACAAGAGAAATATATTGAGATGATATTCCAGGATAAATATATTATGTTGTTGACCAAATTTCAGGCCTCCATTTAACATAATTAAGCAGAGGAACAATGCTTAGATAAATCTCACAAAGAAGTATTATTAGTGTTTAGATTTTAAGGAAATACCCTCTGCTGCTCTGTAGGTTGATTAATGAGTGTTAATACTCCTTGAATATATTAGCTCTATTCCTGTAATTGGAGATATGCATAACTTATAAATAGAAACTGAATATCTAGAATTTTCAACCTCTTTCATAAGGTCTACATATTGTCAACTTGAGGACTTACAGTTCTAAACTTTAAATATTTCCCTTTAATTGCACGGAATAGCTTCTGAATCTTTTCATAGCACTTTTCATCATATTTCTCAGGGTATAAATGATTGGATTGAGGAGAAGGGTAATGACAGAGTAAAACACAGCAGGAATTTATCTACTCAAGTAATGCTCAGTGGCCACACATAGATAAAGATGCATAGGCCAAAGAAGACTGCTACCACAGTAATATGCACCATGCAGGTAGAGTGTCTTGGAGGCGCCAGTTTTAGACTTTTGATGGACAGTTTGAAGAATATATGTATAGCATATCAACAATAGTATGAAGCAGGTCGTAGCGAGAGTAACATTATCAGCATTCATTAATACTCCCAAGTTGTATGAATCTATGCAGACAAGTTTGATTACCAGTGGTATATCACAGAAAAAGCTTTCCAGGAAGCATAACCTGAAATGGTACTGTTATTCAAATGGTTACTTAACAGTACTTCCACAGTAATGTATGGAGCAAGCAGGACAGCCAAATTTTTAAAAACGGTTTTGATGTCACCTAGAGATGAGCTTTAGTTCACTACTCCAGCAAAAATGTCTGGGTGGGGCTCCAATGACAATCATTACCTAAATAGCTAAAATTTAAATTATCTGCATAGTAAAATGATGGACTGATGTTAAAATTCAGAGCATATAACATGAAAATAAAATATAGTAAATACCATGGCATAATGATTCAGATGCAAAGTTAAGCATCTCATATACTAGTAATTCAGATCTTCATTTAGATAGAATTTTTTAAGTAAAATAAATGGACTAGAAAACTATATCAGTGCTATAAAATTCATAGAAGAAAATATACATAAAACACTTCACTACTCAGGTTTTGTTGATGTGCTTGTGGATTCATCTTCAATAGCAAGAAAAACAAGAGAATATAATTGGGAATACATCAAACTAAAAAGCTTATCCACAGCAAAAGAAGCTATCACTTAAAAAAAAAAATACACCCTATTGAATGAGACAAAATATTGGCATGCCATGTAATTGGCAGGGGACTATATAAACAAGAATTACAAATATCTCATACAATTTAACAAAAGAAAATTAATAACCCAATCCAATAAATGGGCAAAGGGGACAAACAGGCACTCTTTCAAAGATATACAGATGGTCACCAAGCATACGAAAATATTCTCAACTCATTTATCATCAGGAAAATGCAATTCAAAATCACCTCACACCTCTGAGAATAGCCCAGGTCAAAAAGACCAGAAATATCAACTGTTGGTGAAGATGTAGAAAAAAAGTAACCATTAGTGTATTGTTGGTGGGAAATGTAGACTGATCTAGCCCCTATAAAAATCAGTATGGAGGTTTCGCAAAATTTATAGAATGGGTCTGCTCTATGACCAAGAATTCCACTCCTAGAATTCAAAGAATTCAAAAACAATAACTTGGAGGGATATATGCACACCTATGTTCATTGCAGCACTATTTGCAATAGCCAATCTATGGAAACAATTAAGTGGCCTAAAGACAGTTGAGTGGATTAAGAAGAGGTTTATATGCACAATGGAATACTATCCAGGTTAAAAAAGAAAGATAAACTCTTGCTTTTTGTGACAACATGGTTGAAACTGGAGGGAATATTTTTTGCTAAGTGAAACAAATCAGAAAGAGAAAAACAAATACTGGACGGTGTCACTTATATGTGGAATGTAGAGAATCAAATGAAAAGGTTGGTAAAACTGAACCAGTAATAAACCCTCCAAATCTCTCTGTAGAACTGTACTTAGCAGAAGGGGTGCTAGGGAGACTTGTGGGGAGAGAGCACAATGGACTATGGTTGACTTTGTATTGGCAGTGGGTATGGTTGGTAACAGCTCCGGAAGGATGTGATACCATAACTTTTAATGATACACAATGTTATAAACCAAAGTTAACTTAATAAAAAACAGAAAAGAAATAATGTCAGTGAACAGTTATGTGAGAAATATATTAACTAAAGTGAAAGATAACTCAGATTCAGATTCTGACTTAATGAATTCTGAATGGAAAATATTTACAACCGTAGTTTATCAATAGAAAATATTTTCCTTCAATTTTGTCACTAGATTCTAGGAAATCCCTAATTCTGAAATATTATTTGTAGTTTTTATTCTTTCTATGATGGGAATAAATGACAACATATATGGTCGAAGGACATCTTTGTTATTAAGAGACCATAAAGTTAAAACTACAGAGATCACCACTTATTCATTGCTGTCCATAATTCTAGCATTGCTTATGATAAATTGAGAATATTTTCAGTCTGGAAGAAGGAAAGATAATTACATCTCTCTCCTCCTTCCAATTATTTCATTTTCTTGGCTTTCTTTTACTTTTTCTGTGTTTCATCTTGTAGCCTTTCAATTCTCTAAGGTGGTGTCAAGGAGAGCTGGTGAACAATGAAAACGGTGACCTCATCATGAGGCCTAGTTTCTTCATTTCTTGCATTCAGAAGCATAGAATAAGAATGGAAATAAATATTTTCCTAAAGAATTAAGAAAGGTATATATTTGCTGTAGAAAGGGGAACACATGATGATAGTCTTGCAACTTACAAATAAACAGATCCTTTATACTAGAAATATGCTTAATTTCAAAAGAAAATAGCCTGATATTACAACTAACAGGCTCATCCCCTGAGAAACTTAGAGAATTGGCCTCTACCGAGAAACTTAATTTTTTTCAGGATGATTATTTCCAGGATTAGTTTTCAATAATGGGTTCTGTACGTGTTTGGATAAATGACATGGAAAACAGCTACTAGTTAAAGCAAGTTTTAACTGTGCTTGAGAGAATAACTTGCTAAAAGATGAAAATATACATTTGTGGGCAATAATTTACCAATAAGAAGTCATTACTGTTTTTTAAAAAAACTCAGTTTAGTAGTTTAGTAGTTAATAATATCCATGGTACTAGTGGTCTACTTATATTACTTATCAACATAAATCTAATACATAGGATTATTAGTAAAATAACCATGAGCATTGTAATTAGAACTGGTATGAAAATCTAACTTTGTTAATTGTTGAAATTGTGACCTATTTCTGTTTCCATTTCCTTTGTAAAAAGAGAGCACTCAGCTAATACACTTGTGAATATGAATAAGGAATAAGAAAATATAGGGGAAGCACTTAAAACTCTTTAGTACTCAGTGCATGTATAATGCATAGTAGTTACTTCATTTATCAATATACAATGTAAATCAATACTGTTTCCAAAACCTACCTGCAACAATCTCTAGAGAACAGCCAACTATATTCTATTAGCAAAACACAAAATCACCTTCCTTTAAATTACCTACGAGTTACATTTTCTCTACATTAACAAGCATAGACTTAGCAACCACTGAGGAGGATGTGCGTTTGCACAGGAAACATCAGACATTCTGCTTGCTTTTTGGAAACAACTACTTTATCCTTGTTGCAATAGCACATTCGGTTAAAATACCTTTGAAATGCTCACCTATAATTCAGGAAGAATTTTCACAAAAGGGGGTATGAAAACTTTGAAACTAGTGAAATTGAAGAATTAAGAAATGGAGACAAATTTAGTTTTTCATTTAGTAGTATTAAAATATAGCAACACATTTTTTTACACCTTTTTATGTGTCATGTCCTCCCACTGAGTTTTTTTTAATAGTAACAGTTCTAAAACTATGAAATTCTCAACATTTGTATTTTTATGAGGAGCCTGAACAGAGGATTAATAAATCTCCCAATATGTACTCATCAGATGAGGTACGCAGGGAGATAGTCCATGTTCCTTTCACTAGCTCAAGCTGCTTTTCTATTTTCTCAGATTAGGAATTTTAAACACATAGTAACTGAGTTGTATGTCACTTCTTGCTGGACATATAACCCTTTTAACTTATCATCTGTACTAAAAGCTGTATTAGCATACAATACTGTTGGATATTAACAACTTTATTTTCTTCAAGGGTAAGGACCTTTGCCAGTGACAGAGTCACTGGGAGTTGTTATTGTCAAATAGCTGTTAGAGAACTGTAATCTTCCAAATCAGATCCGAGTGCATTTGAGGTAGTGCAAATGATGATATGCACACTCTTGTTAAAGAAATCTTAGAAATTCCAATTTCTACAATAGGAATACAATAGGAGGAGAAAAGCTGTGAATTATCTTTAAAGGACAGAAGCTAAATATGCCCTATTCACCTCCAAGCAGAGTGGGTACCTGTGAAGCAGATACATAGAAATATTTTTTAAATGACAGAGAACATTACAGATGACACAGATAACTTACTAAACACAAAATTTGCTGTAAGGCCAGATGACTTTTCACTTTTCTTATGTATGTGTGTGATGGTATCTGTTGTTGTTGGGTAGAGACAGTGTCAGTGAAGACCCTTCCCACAGCCTGATATATAATTCACCACTGGCAGATTCACCCTGGAAACCCTGTGGGTGAAAATTTCCTGTTCTATGTTCTGGAAAGAACAAGATCATGAAAATAATTATAATGGCTATGTCTTGGGGAATTTTTTGTGAAGAGTGATGACTTTTGCATATTGTAGAGATCTGAACAGGGAGACAATAAAAATTACATAAGGGCCTCCCCGGTGGCGCAGCTGTTAAGCGCTGTGCTGTGGAGCTGTCAGCAGCGGCGACGTGAGTTCAATGCCCGGCTAGGGAGATTCCCACATGGCGTGGCAGACCTCTCCTGTCTCGCCCGCTGCTTCCCCTCAGCAGTGTATTTCCATGGATCTGCCTGTTCTTCTTCCCGCTCTGTCTCTGGGGAACCCTTTTGCCACCCTTCGCCTCTGGCCTGTACCCCAGCTTGTGTGGATAAATAAAAAAAAAAAAAATCTTTTTTAAAAAAAAGAAAAATTACATAAAGCAATTAAGCATTCAATTTAGTGAAGTTTTAAATTATATATCATTTAATCTGCAAATACTAAGGAGATATCCTCTGCAATCTTCATCCCCCACAATCTACACCCTGAACTATAATGGTACACTAGCATCACTGAGCCTACGCTGATACATTGTTACTACACAAGGTTGATAGTTTACATTCAGGTTCACTCTTGGTGCTGTACATTCTATGAGTGTTTGACAAATGTACACTGATGTGTTCATAGTAGTATTGTATTACAAAGAAAAATCGCTACATTAAATGTATTCTGGGTTCTGACTATTTATTCTTCCCTCTTCTTTAACCTCTAGGAACTCTTGATCTTTTCAGTGACTCCATAGTTTTACCACTTCTACAGTATTATATATTTGGGATCATTTAGAATGTAATATGCATTTATGTAAGTTTCTTCCATGCCTTATCATAGCTGGATAGCTTATCTTAATTATAGTATTGAATAATATTTCAATGTCTAGATATACCACAGAACACTTACCCATTTACCTACCTAAGAACCACTTAGTTACATCCAATTTTTTTCATATATGAATAAAGTTGTTGTAAACATCAGATGTAAAATTTTGTGGGAAAGAAGTTTTACGTGCCTCTAGCAAATACCAAAGAATATGGTTACTGAATTTTCTGGCAAAATTTTCTTTCATTTTGTAAGAAACTACCAAACTGTACTGTTTTGCATTTCCCTCTGCAATATTGAGGGCACAGTTGTTCTATACTGTTATCTGTATTTGTGTTGTCATTTAGTGTTTTGCATTTAGTCATTCCAATAAGTTTCTACTGATATCTCATTGTTCTGGTTTCCAATTCTCTAATGTTTCATGATGTTGAACATATTTCCATATGTATATTTGTCATTTTTATATGTTCTTTTTTAAAGAGTTTTTTTCTTTATTTGTAGAAGAATTGGGGTGTAGGCCAGAAATGCAGGGGTGAGAGGGTTCACTAGAGACAGAGTGGGGGTCAGGACAGGCAAATTGACTGAAATACTGTGCTAAGGGGAGGAATGGGCAAGACAGGAGAGACCTGTTGTACTACATGTGGTTAGCTCCCTGGTCTGGGTTACAACTCAAGTCTATAATAGTAATAGTGCTGAGACTTAACCCTTAGGTCACAAGGGAGACCCATTATTATATATTTTTTGTGAGTTTTTGGTCTAATTTTACATCCGGTTGTCTTTTTAATGTTGAGCTTTAAGAGTTCTTTGTGCATTGGATGGCATTCCAGTATAGATATATAATTTTCAAATATTTAGCTCTTTTGTGACATGTTCTTAATCACTTGACATTGTCATTCTCAGATCTAAAGTTTTCAATTTTAATCATGTCCAGCTTATCAGTTGTTATTTTTTTCATGCATCATACCTTTGATCATTGCCACACTCAAGGCCATTTAGATGTTTTCCTATGTTATATTTGAGAAAATTGCTGTTTTGCATTTTAATTAAGGTCTGTGATCTATTTTGAGTTATGTTTATGAAGAGTGTAAAGTCTATGTCTTAGTCCTTTTTCTTTTTTGCATCTGGATATCTAGTTATTCGAACACTATTAGATGATGTGATTATCTTTCCTATGTTATATTGCCTTTTCTCCTTTGTCCAAGATAAGTTGCTATATTTTTGCATCTACTTCTGGGATTTCGATTCTCTTTCTTTAAACTTTTTTATTCTTTTTTGCACTACCATACTGTTTTTTTAGTGTAGCTTTATAATATATCTTGAAGTTAAGTAATAGGGGGTATAAAATATCTGTTGTGGACATGTCAAATAAATCCTGGGTTTACAGGATACGAATCAGTTCTCTAAATGCCGTGGCATTTTTTTCTGCTCTTTAATAGTTGTGACTGTTTCTCTTCTATCAAAACTTTCGAGCTATTTTTAAATGTTTTATCTTTTGACTGGGAGAGTAGAAGTGGAAGCACTGAGGTGTTTGCATTTATAGCGTGTGCTTATCTTTTATGCTGCATCTGTTTCAGCTATTATTCAGTAAACAAACTTGATTTGTTCTGTAGAATGGGGCTATTTATTTATTTTTTTAATAGTGCTTTGTGGGAAAAAAAGCCCTAAGAAATTTGGAATTTATCAGAAATGTCTTCTGAGATACCTGCATTATATCTCTGTAATAGTTTAGTCTTACAGGGTAATAGATAATATTTTAATGTAATAGATAAGGTAACAACTTGTCTATTATAACGGTGATTAGTTCTCAACTTCTGTAATTCCCTAAGGTTAAAAAATTTGCTTATTGTGTTACTCAAATTATTTTCATTGAATACAGAAATTTATTTTACTATTTCCTTTAGTTTCTATAATCCACTAGTTAGCACTAACTGAAATATCTTTCCTGATCTTTCAAGCACTTCTTTATTCATTAAAAACTAGTTTTGAACTAATTCAATAGCATATATGCAATCTATGTTCAATGCACACTATTTACAACAGTCAAGTTATGAAAACAATCTAATAATGACAGATGAATGAATAAAGATATATTACATGTAGGTTCTCACTGGTGTCTCAAGGTTTAATGCTCAGCCTGTGTTTGATCACTAGCCAGGGTGCTAACCCACATAGCGCAGCAAACCTCTCCTGTCTTACCCACCCCTCTCTCCCCTCTCTCCACTTAGTGGTGTATTTCATTATATATGCCACTCGGCACCCCACCTTGTCTCTGGTGAATTCTCTCACCCCCTGCACCTCTGATCTACACTCTAATTTTTCTGCACACAAATAAATGAATCTTTTTAAAAAAGATATATATACACAATAAAATATAGTTTTACAAAAGATGAACTTTTGCCATTTTCAACAGTAAGAATGGAACTGGAAGAGAATATGCTTAGTTGAAAAAAATAGAAGAAATACAGACACTGATGATTTCTTCATATATAGAATTTAAAGTAACAAAACCAAAGAAACAGAAAAAAATAAACCAAAATAAACCCTCAAACTGAGACTACTAGAGGAGCGGTCTGGGTGAGGAGCCAAAGAGGGAAGGAATCCAGTGGTATATGATTGAGGATTATTGGTGTTTTGATGGTGGGTATGGTATGTTAATATACATCTGTGGAGGTGTGAACCTACAACCCTAGGTTATACACAATGTTGTAAGCTAATATTTCTCAATAAAAATATACAAAATCAACATTTCACAATATTTTAAGAAATTAAAATGAAAGAAAGTTTACTTCTAATAGGAATCATATTAGAGACATCAATATATTATATTTCAAGTATAGCTCCTTTTCTACACTTGTTTTTGATAAAATGTGTCTTATAATGAATTGTATATGAATGTGAATTTTTAAATATTTGGGAATGTGGAAGGTTTTTAAACCAAAATTGAATTTGAAAAAAAAATCTAGTTTTTATATGGTCGATGATATATAAATGAGGAGAAAATAACCCTCCAAAATATATTTTTATCTTTTGTTTTCACTTTGCCTACAAATAGACCTGTTAAAATGATAAAATACAAACTTTCCATATCTGCTGATTTTTATCTCCTGATCATTGCCATATATTACAGAATATTAAATGACAATTTGTGAATAAATTTATTCATGTTTTCAGCTGGAGAAACTCCAGTGGATTGTGATTTACTAGTAACTTGAAGTGCATGATGGCATCCAAATGACATCATATTAATTCTCCATAAAATCATAGTGTGTGTTTTATAAGTTTTATTAAATATATTATAAATTCACATTACTCCTCAGGAAAAAAAAATCACTGTCTCTCTGAGTTTTGTAGCTATTTGGAGTCAAGAAAACAGTTTTCGGAAATTGAGAAATAGGAATAGCAAGTAGGAGTAAGTTTTGTTAGACAACTAAAAGTGGTGACAGCTCTTGTGTTGAGGAAAAAAAAAACACACAATTCAGTATTTTTTGATGGTGTGGATAGATATTAAAACTCAGAGTCTTCGTAGGAAGCACCACCTGTGGGTGCTGACTCAGTCATAAATATCGTAGAGAAGACAGAGGAGCAACCTTCGATCTAGCACAACGGCCAAATATTCTGATTACTCAAAAGTGTGAGGGACTTTCTGAGGGTTCACTGTGCTTTCTTTTTCCAGAGATACCATCTGAATACATTGAAAAAGCACATATTTACTAACTCTTCTTAAATTCAAGCTAGCTTCTCACTGAAAGAATCAGCAGCATTTATAAAAAACAGTCTGAAACCATTTGTTTTTTGAGGACATCACATTCAGCTATAATGTATGTTTTTTATAAATTTGCTGTGTTTTACTTGGCTTACTTTGTGTGGATCCTATCACATTTTCAAAAA
Organism: Scalopus aquaticus; assembly: GCA_004024925.1. NCBI lineage: Eukaryota > Metazoa > Chordata > Mammalia > Eulipotyphla > Talpidae > Scalopus > Scalopus aquaticus. The sequence continues at coordinate 47,377 of PVIJ01002103.1, forward strand.
AGAAAAACTACTAAGGTAGTAACACTGATGGAGGTATCCAAATAACTTCAATTAAAAATAGATCAATGAATTTAATTTTTAAAAAAGCAAACCCTTTAAAAACTTAAAAATTACCTTGTCTTTAACTTTTACATTTTACCTAAGTCTCCTCTCTAGGATTCACAAAAGCACTCCAGAGTTTCTTCATGGCTGTCTTCATTTCTTTGTTTCTCAGGGTATAGATAATTGGATTCAAGATAGGGGTGACAATGGTGTAAAATACAGCAAGGAATTTATCCACTGAGTGATTGCTGAAGGGCCAGATATAGATGAAGATGCAGGGACCAAAGAAGAGAATCACCACAGTAATATGGGCAGTCAAGGTGGAACGGGCTTTGGACTGCCTGGCAGAAGAGTGGCTCCTAATGGTCAGGAGGATCAGACCATAGGAGATAAGCAAAATAAAGAAACAGCTCAGAGAGATCATGCCACTGTTAGCAACAATGACTATCTGTACAGCATAGGTATCTGTGCAGGCAAGCTTAGTAACCAGAGGGAGGTCACAGAAAATGCTGTCCACTACATTGGGACCACAGAAAGGCAAGTTCACAACAAAGGGTATCTGAAGCCCTGCATGCAGGAAACCAAGGAACCATGAGGTCATGACCAGCAGGACACACACCTTCTTGCTCATGATGGTCATGTAATGTAGTGGCTTACAGATAGCCACGTATCTGTCATAGGCCATGGAGACCAAAAGAATCATTTCCACTCCACCCAGTAAGTGAAGGAGAAACATTTGTGTGAAGCATCCAGCAAAGGAAATAGTCTTTTGCTGTTTTACCAAGTTTACAATCATCTTAGGGGTGGCAAAGGAAGCAAGGGTCATATCCACAAAGGAGAGGTTCCCAAGGAGAAAGTACATGGGGGTGTTCAAGTTTGAGATGTGAAACACTGTGACCACAATGAGAAGGTTGCCCGAGACTGTGACCACATAGATAACTGAGAACAGTGCAAAGAGAAGAAACTGAATATCCTGGGAGCTGGTCAGTCCCAGCAAAATGAACTCTGACACTTGGGACTGATTTAATTGTTCCAGGGACTCCATGTATGGCTTTTTCTGGGATGACCTGTAGAGAGGAAAAAGAGAATAATGTACCATGCTGGTTGCTGGGATTTTTCATTCCTTTGAGTCTTTTAATCATCTCATTTGACTTTGAAATTTAGTGTTATTTTTGTTATCTCTAGAAAGAGGTCATATAATAAAAAATTTCTACCTCTAACACTATCCAATAAGGAATAATCGTTGATTGATATATTTCTTGGTTCAAGCAAACAATCCATGAGCCCAGATGCTGCTTGTTCATAGGTCAAGGAGATGTTATCACCGTGCAGAGTTTTGTGTTTTTTTTTCCATGAGATGAGATGCCTTAGTCTGAATCCTGGAAGGAGATAAGGGCTCTGCACATGCGTGAATCTGGAAGTTATTGTCTGCCCACAATGTCTTAAGAAATTCTGTTTTGGTTCTGAATCAGCCCCAGAGTTATGAATGTCTCTGATCCTGCAGCTCTCCTGCAGCTCTCGATAGTTGAATGAGTGAGGTTGGAGTGAACCAGACTGCTGTTTGCCTTCTTGAATTTCTATCAATCTAAAGTGATAGATATCTGATATCTTCACACTCTTGGAAAGCCTTTTGGGCAGAGACTATTTTCCTAATGTCTCAACTGTTTATACCCTGCCGACTGTGGCTGAAACCCAAATATTAGATAGTTCTTACAAGATCCATATGTTCCAAGGGCAGCTGTGGCTAAGCAGCAGGAATAAACTTTCTGTTTCTGAGTGGTCCTGTCTTATCTAAGAAGGGTCATATATTATTGAGGGAGCAAGAAAGACTGAGAAGTATAAGAATTATTACTTGTGACATTAAATCTTGCTGCATTTCGATCCAATACCACACCCCACCTGTTTTTATAAAACAATTCTTTGAGAAAATAAGACTTTTAAATCCATGTATTACTTATATATTTTTTCATGAGACCTCTATTCGCATTCATACAAAACAATACTGACCTGAATATGGTGGGCCACAGCCCATACTGGACCTCAGTCTGGAGATGCCACTCTAACTTCTTTAATTCTGACAAAATTGACAAACATTATGGTCCAATCTGGAGGATACTGTTTCCATGCGCACGTGCTTGTGTGTGTCTGTATGTCTGTGTATGTGTATGTGTGCTGTGTGTTTTGCTGCACAAACAACCTGAATAGGAGTATGGTTAATCACTAGGTGAGAAATGAAATTTAGTGTAATGATTTCCATGCTTTTATGACTAGGGTGTGAGAATGAGTATGATGCATACTGAAATAGAGATGAAAAGCTGGGGCTAAGAACCAGGTTTGCCTGCTGTTGGTGGCTCATCTTTCAGTCCAGGTCTCGGTTTCCTGGACTTACACACCAAAAAATATATGGGTGCGCTCAACCTCTGAGTTTCTTTAGGCACAGTTTGTACTTGTCCCTGTTATTGAGAGACCTATTATCATCCTTTATGGAGCTGTTAATCCATCCCATTTCAGAATTTCATTGCTTATTACCGAGTTTAATTTTAGCTTTTAATCAACTCAGATATAAATAATACATACAAATTGTTGTCTAGAGTTTCTCTGTGGGAGCTCTTTTGCCTCCTTTCTTAGGTAGTAGTATTTTTTATTTTCTTCCCTCCAGGCGCCCAGAGCACTGCTCGCCCCCAGAGGCTCATGCCCTTGGTCATCCCTCTGAGCTTGTTCTCCATGAAAAGTACCTTACAGTTCTGAATGTTTTGTCATTTTCTATATTTCAAAACTTTACAATGTGCAGAACCTTTGTGACTAATCTTCATATTGTTAGAATTTATCATAAGGCAATGACTAATTAGGTGCTTTAAAATCATTATAGTAACATTCTATATGCAAAAATTTGAAGCAATAAATGCCCTACATTGGGGCTTTCTGTCTTAAAACAGTAATTGAAATTTGGACTGCAGTGTTGTATGCTAACAATGAAGTGATGTTTGAACCAATTATTTAAGAACATGGAAAATGCTCACTTTTTTAAAAGTAAAAAGTACACTATTTAAAGAATTCCTCCCAATTATTTTTTTTAAAGATAGCTATTAAAATTTGGATAATAATATGAATAGTTATTTCATTCAATAGTAATTATAACAACTGATGGATCTGTGAGGGATATGGGTCATCTTATCACTAGTCTGAAAAAGGTGCAAAAAGATAACAACATGACATCAATTTTCATGCAACTGTTATACATTAAAAACAAGGTAACAGATATGATGAGATATGATTGAAGGGCACGCATGTTATTACATATTTAGTTTGAAAGAAATTCTTTAAATTTAAAAGGGCACTTTAATTTTTGCAGTGTATTCCATGGAAATAAAGCGATTACCTGTAAAAGTACATGTTAATGAACAGATATCTTACCACTGTTGTGATGTCAAGAAAGAGTGGAGTGGGAGGAAATAAGTGTGTGCTCCTCTACAAGGGAATAGTTGCGTACAGCAAGCTACATTTATATTTTGAGGCTTCATACAACCATTATAAAGAAAAATTAGAACTCCATCTATTGACTTAGAAGCATATCAAAATATAATGCTAAGTGAGAAAAGACTAGTTGCAGAAAAATGCAAGTCGAAATTTTTTCCCCTTTTTTGTGTTTATATGGTCATATGAAGACTATACCTCAAGCATTATCATTTAATGGTGGGCACTTGAATGCTGGATAGGGTAAAGGGGGAAAAAAGACAAAGAGAAGTTAGATGAGAAAGAGAGGTTACCAAAAAACAGAAGTAGAATGAAAAGTGTTTTAAGAAACTGAAAACTGAATATGCTCATGTATAATAAGTGAAAGTTCATGAATAAAGCAAATGAAAATTTGATTTGAGATATAACTATAGATCATTTTTGTGCCGGACTCCTAACATGTTGATACAATGGCTATAGTGAAATATATAAATATTGAGGAGGAATGTTTTATTCATCTTGGAGAAATATATTTTATGACTGCATTGATATGTCTTTATGTTGGAATCCATGAACAAGCCTAGACTTAAGGGACATGACTGTTGGCATGGGACACACCAAAAACTTAAATCAAGCAGGCTATAATAAGTTCTGTATACAAACTGACTATGAAAGCAGACAAACAAGGCAAAGTTTAATCCAACTAGGGACATCTAGGAAGGGCTCAAAGAAGAACTGTGATTTGACGCTTTAAGGAGATTATGTAAATAATCAAATATTTCTCTAATGGCATAGGGGATGATTACAAATAACCATAGGGAAGATTTCCTTTCCTTGGAGGAAAAAAAGTCAGTTGTGTGTCCCCTCTTATCACAAGTAGGTACACTTTACTCTAGGTAGGGAATGTTATTGGACATTTTACCTCTGTCTTTGTGGCTTATCTCCAGTGAGATACCGCCATAATCTATTTTGCACAAAGAATTTAAGGATCAACGTAACATTTATTCCTGAGATTCAAAGTTAGGATTTGCTCCTTTGAGATGAGAGGGATGACTGTATAAGGTTCACATGAAAGGAAAGCCAGGGATACAAAGAGAACTCACATTGAAAAGGGAATAGTGTGAAGTGTTAGTCTAACTTTACCCAAGAGCAGAAATGTTTCTAGGAGGCAGCTGTTTGAAAATGAGTGACAGGCTCCTTGAGTCTTTGGCCAAAAAGGGGACTTTGTGAAATGTGATTTACCAGGTGAGTGGATAGAAAACACCTAGAACTTTGTATCCCAGGTATGAGACACTGTTTTGAAATCTTTAGAGATCTGTCCATTTAGAGCCTTGTCCATTATATTTCATATTACTCACTCTTATGAGTAATTATTGCTATATCTCAAAAATTAATAATGAAGAATGTAAAACCTTAAGACATTGCGTATTTTGATTAAACTCTGTAAGGAAAGAACTTGGCATATAATCTAGCATCGTGTGTCACATAGTAAATGTTATTTCTTGTTTCTATTCCTATTATTAACTTCCACACCTTTATACAGATGGAAATTTGAGTCTAGGTATTCATGACATCAAGTTAAATGTTATTTAGCCATAGGTTTAAAGCTTCCCTTCTGCAGAGTCTTGCATGGCATCACAAGCTTTAAATACTACAGTTTTGGGGGCCTCCCCGGTGGCGCAGCGGTTGAGCGCTGCACTGTGGAGCTGTCGGCAGCGTGCAATGCGAGTTCGACGCCCAGCCGGGGAGAGTCCCACATGGTGCGGCAGACCTCTCCTGCCTCGCCCACTGCTCCCCTCAGCAGTGTATTTCTGATCTCCCTGTTCTGCTACTCGCTCTGTCTCTGGTGAGCCCTCTCGCCACCCCACGCCTCTGGCCTCTACCCCAGCTTGTATGTATAAATAAAAAATAAATCTTTAAAAAAAATACTATAGTTTTGGATAATACAATTAGAATTAATAGGCAAATACCTTCTAAAAATGAAAGTATAAGATAATTGAAAAAGTTTCAGTATTACCACATGAGGACACTTAGTGAATATCTGTATTATATAGTTGCTATTTGAGTAGACATGTCTGTTGCCCTGAGTTCAAATTCTTGTATGACTTAGTTTATCAGTGAGCTTTCTTGGTATGGGATTGATACTGTGCCCATGATTCTTGCCCCTTCCTTACAGCAGATTATAGTCTACAGCATAGTACTTCAGTCTTCACTATGACCATTAGCTGCAGCAAAAAATGAGGCTTTCAACATTGAGTTGAAATATATGGTTTTCCATAATAGCTTGAAAACCATGCATGCCTAGAGAACAACTATGTATAATAGAAGCCTAGAATATCTTCATAATTATATGATAGGACTTGTATTTTCAACATGAAGTTGGATGTGTAAAATGCCTTGGACTTCAAGGAAAAGCACTATTAAAGTTTGGATGTTGCCTTTCATTTTCTCCATACTCCTTTTGCCAGAACAATAGACTGACCTACTCTGGTCTCCTGTGTTTTGCCACAGAAGAAATATTTTGTAAACTTTTTCTTGTTTAAAAAAATGATTTCAGGTTCAAGGACTTGATCCCATGCTCTGGTCTTCTCTGAATTTAAGTTGCCCATCTCCAGATTCTCTGACACATTCTCCCAACCCAAGACTACCTTTTTATGACCGCTAACAAATTCTATTGATTCTTTTGGGTGTAATTGCTGTCTCAAGATTCAAAGTTTATGGGTATTTTTATTTATGTCACATTCATTTCCATTTGCAATACAGAATATAGGTTGCCTTGTTTTAAAATCTTATTTCTGAGAAATTTCATGTAATTTTTGCAGGTGGATTTTTTGGGCATTAATCTCATTATTTTGTATGTCTTCTCTTACCATCCAGAAAGAATATTTATAAGTTTATAACAAAATAAGAAAATATTTGAAACACATTAAATGTAAATTTAGATGTCTCTTCTAATAGAGGTTTTCAACTGCTACAATAAGAATCTTAAGAAGTCGTATTTTGACACTGTGTCATGAAACAAAATCTCTTTCAACTGTTATGAAATGTTTTAGCAATAGAAGCAAAAAAGATAATAGAACAGCCATAAAATTAATGTCTATTTTGGATAAGTTGTAATTGACAAATACATTGACATTATTAGAAAATGTGTCTCTTGCTCACCAGTTCAGAAGCAGTTACAATGAGTTCTGACGGCAAAATATCTAGATGGCTGGGAGCCTTCTGCATTCACAGTTCCGTAGTTCTGACGGCAAAATGTCTAGATGGATGGGAGCCTTCTGCATTCACAGTTCCGTGAGAGGGAACAGGTCATGATCCATGAACTGCAATCTGGGGACTTCCTAATATAGTTTCTTCTGGTATTAGGTGGTGTCCAATAAGTGCTGGAAAAGTTCTGGAAATATCATAAGTGATTCTAAAGGGAATTCTATCTGCTGAGGGAATAATGCTTCATAAAAAAGTGTTTTGTGGTGGTGTGGTCTTTTAGATAGTTTGAATACGACAGATGAATTTAAAGCCTCTAGGGAGACGGGAGAGGAATTGAAACTGATGGTTTGCTTTCTTCTTTATTTGTCTTCAGGGAGGTTTGAACTTTTTAAAAAAAGTTTGTAAAATTAATTTTATTAAACAAACTTTGCTGGCACTGATTCCAGAAAATTAATGGCTATTCCCAGCTTTGTTTTTTATATTATTCATTTTCAAATAGAGTTCTTCCAAGAATTTTACCTGCAAGTGATGGGTGGCATGGAAATTGAAGAATGATTGAGGAATGTTGAGAATTAAGTATAATAAAGAGACAGGGTAGTGAAACGCAGCTTGTGAGTCCATGATTAGTTTCGGACTATATATATATTTTTTCTTTCTAAATAACATATTTTAATAACTGACAGAACTGATGTCCTTAACTTATTTTCAAAGTTCAGAAATAAAATCATATGTCTATATATAACATATATTTGTTAAAAACATAATATGCACCTATGGATATTTTGTGTGCATATATAATTATTTGGTTTTAAGTAGACACAAGTATATTTAAATGTTTCTACATATCTGTATAGCATATACACACTAGACCTATTTATAAAAGTGTATATTATTTGTATGTAAATATTACATATCTATTCATAACTATAAACTAGTAATCAGTAGTGATGATAGTAGACTGTAATAAGAATGCCCATTTATAACCTATGGCAGATGAATTTTAAACAAAACAGTAGCCACAAGTTGAAAATAATAGAGACTACAATGGAGTAAATGTATATACTCTGATAGTGGATATAAAGTACAATTTATTCAAATGGGAGTATATACCATTCTCATCAACAGAATGGTGTTTATAGCAAAGACAGTGACTTCTGTCCTAGATATGTTTCCTAACAGAAACAGTTCTTTTATGTTTTCCCATAGTAAAACTTAAAGATGCCTGATTTGCTAAATGGTCTTCTTTTTTTAACACTGTTCATTGTATGTAATTTATTTATTTTAACTTTTTTTTTTGAGATAGCATTGGTTTACAACACTGTATATGATTTAGAGGTATAAGATTATCCCCTTCAGATGTATGTTAGCACATTACATCCACCACCAAAGCACTGGTCATCTTCCACCATAGCCCATTGTGATCCCAGACTGTTTTGCTCTTATCCTCTCTCCTTTCCGCTGTAGTAGCCTCAGTTATAAGTAGCCTCAGAATAAGAAAAGAATTTCTCTAGGTAAGCCACAAGTAAGCCTCAACTGTAAGGTTTACATTTTTGAGTGGTATAAATTATACTAATAAATCTGATCTATAAAAAAGAAATAATTAAATTATTTTGGAATTGTTTTGATAGCATTTGTTGATTAAATTGAATTGAAGCATTGTTTCAGGTAGAATTTGGTTTCTCTCTACTAGCAGCTTCCTCTGAGAGTGGGTGGATGGGCTGTGACCTTACTCTTTCTTGACCTTACTGTGACTAAAGATGAAAAATTGCTCTTTTCAACTGTCATTGCTTGCTTGGTGGGGAAAATGCTTTGGGATGCCTAGCACTGTGTATCTATCTTTATTAATGAAATCAACTCCATGTATTTCTATAAAAGCATTTAAATAGTGTATGTAGAAATGTGTAACTGACAGTTCTTAGATAAGAAGAAAGTGTATAGTTTCTATTGATCGTGAGTTTTTTTTAAAATATTGGTTCCTTTTCATAAGATCATTAATCTATGCATGGATTTGAAGGTCTCTGGTAATTTTCACTTTACCACACACAAAATATTTGAAAAGTGAAAGATAAGTTTGTTGGTTACTTTAACATTATAAATATTTTACTAAAGAAAAAATGTACTTGTACATTTAATAGAAAAAGCCTCAACATTAAAAGTGTACAGTGGGTTTGTGGGTCAATATACCTATTGTGTATATTGACCAAGTTTGAAATATTAAAATATTTTAGATATAGATAGAACAAAGCAGTGTGTTTAGAAAAATAGGGACTGTCTTTCCTTAACTAGTGCAATTGCCTGTGTGTGTGTGTGTGTGTGTGTGTGTGTGTGTGTATAAACAGTACACTAGACCATTGCACTGAAAAAAGGTTATATGACTGGAATAATGATGAAATAAATAACTTATAATAATATATAATTAACCACTGGCAGATTCACCCCTGGAAACCCCTTGGGTGAAATTTCCCTGTTCTATGTTCTGGACAGAACAAGAATCATGAAAATAAATATAATGGAAATCTCTTTGGGCTTTTTGTCAAGAGTGATGACTTTTGCATATTGTATAGATCTGAACAGGGAGATGAGAAAAATCACATAAAGCAACTAAGCATTCAATTTAGTGAAGGTTTAAATTGCATTTCATTTATCCTGCAAATAAGGAGATATCTTCTGCAGTCTTCAGTCCACACAATCCACATCATGAACTTTGTTAACATCATTGAGCCTACAATGATAGCAGTATTGTAAGTAGTATTGTACAGAAGAGATTCACGCATTAAAAGTCTTCTAGGTTCTAACTACTTATTCTTTCCTGTCCTTTGACCTCTGGGAACTCTTGATCTTTTCAGCAACTCCATAGTTTTACCAACTCTACAGTATCATTTGTTTGGAATCATATAGAATGTAATATACATTTATATAAGTTTCTTTCATGTCTTTTCATGGCTGGATAACTTATCTTAATTATAGTATTGAATAATATTTCATTGTCTGGATATACCATGGGTTACTTATCAATTTACCTACTGAAGAACCACTTAGTTACATCCAGTTTTTTGCATATATGAATAAAGTTGTAAACATCAATTGTAGATTTTTGTGTGGAAAGAAGTTTTCAGTGCCTTTTGGCAAATACCAAAGAATGTGCTTATTAAATTGTGTGGTAAATTTTTCTGTTCTTTTATAAGAAACTACCAAACTGTACTGTTTTGCATTCCCATCAGCACTGAAGGAGGGTACTTGTTCCATACTATTTTCTGTATTTGTGTTGTCAGTGTTTTGTATTTAGTTATTCTAGTAGATTTCTGCTGGTATCTCATTATTGTTATAGTTTTCAATTCTCTAATGTTACATGACGTTAACGTATTTCCATGTGCTTACTTGTCATTTTTACAATTTCTTTTTTTTTTTAAGAATTTTTTATTTGTAGAAGAAATGGGGTGTAGGCAAGAAGTACAGGGGGTAAGAGGATTCACCAGAGAGGGAGTGGGAAGCAGGACAGGCAGATTGACTGACATATACTGCTAAAGTGAGCAGTGGGCAAGCTAGGACAAGTCTGCTGCCCCATTTGTGAATTAGATCCCTGGCCAGGGATTGAACCCAAGCTGTACTGATCATAGTGCTGAGACTTAACTCCTAGGCCACTAGGGAATTTATTCTTTAGTGAATTTTTTGTCCAACTTTATATCAGGTTGTCTTTCTAATGTTGAGCTTTAAGAGTTCTTTGTGTATGTTGGATGGCATTTCAGTATAGAGATTTAATTTGAAAATATTTAGCTCTTTTGTGACTTACGTTCTCAATCACTTGACATTGTCTTTCTCAGATGTAAAGTTTTCATTTTTTTTAAGAGGGATAAGAATTTTATTTTTTAAATTTTTTTCTAATATATATTTTTATTGTTATTTATATCTTTTACATTTTGTATTCCCCTTGGATAACCCACCACCAATTCACCCATGATCCATCTCCACGGTCCCTTGTGTTCTTTTCTACTCCATTTTGTGCCCTTATCCTCCCCCTCCTCCCAGCCCCCGCCAAGTGTCTCTCCTATTTGGTTTCCCTATAGTCCTGTTATAAGTGAAACCATTCGATATTTTTCTCTTTCTTTCTGGCTTGTTTCTCTGAGTATTATCCCCTCTAATTCCATCCATGTCGCTGCAAATTGCATGTGTTTATCTTCTTTCCATGCTGAATAGTATTCCATTGTGTATAAGTACCACATCTTCTTGATCCAGTCATCTATTTTTGGACATCTGGGGTGCTTCCATACCTTTGCTATTGTGAACAGTGCCGCAATGAACATACGGGTGCATGTATCCTTTTGGATTAGTGTTTTTGTGTCCTTTGGATAGATTCCCAAAAGTGGTATTGCTGGGTCGTATGGAAGCTCCATGTTTAGCAGTTTGAGGAATCGCCATACAGTGGCGACCAGTGTTGGACCAGTTCACATTCCCACCAGCAGTGTAGAAGAGTTTCTTTTTCTCCACATCCTTTCCAGCATTTGTTGTTGCCTGTATTTTTAATGTGTGCCATCCTCACAGGTGTGAGGTGGTATCTCATAGTGGTTTTGATTTGCATTTCCTTGATTCTAAGTGATGTTGAACATTTTTTCATGTATCTGTTGGCCATTTGCTTTTCTTCTTGGAGAAGTGCCTTTTTAGCTCTTCTGCCCATTTTTTGACTAGTTTTCAATTTTAATGAAGTCCAGCTTATCAATTATTTTTTTCATGCATCATACCTTTGGTCATTGCCACACTGAAGGTCATTTAGATGTTTTCCTATGTTATATTTGAGAAGATTGCTTTTTGCATTTTAAATTAGATCTGTCATCTATTTTGAGTTATTTTGATGAAGGGTATAAAGTCTATGTCTTAATTCTTTTTCTTTTTTGCATCTGATGTCTAGTTATTCCAACACCATTAGATGAAGAGATTATTTTTGCTGTGTTATATTGCCTTTGCTCCTTTGTCCAAGATAATTTACTATATTTAAGCATTTACTTCTGGGATTTTGATTCTATTTATTTATACTTATTTATTCTTTTTGCAATACCATACTTTTTTATGTAGCTTTATAATATGTCTTGAAGTTAAGTAGTAGTGGGTATAAAATATCTGTTGTAGACATGTCAAATAAAACCTGGGTTTGTAGGATATAAAACAGTTCTCTTAATGCCGTGGCATTTTTCTGCTCTTTAATAGTTGTGACTGTTTCACTTCTATCACAGCTTTCAAGCTATTTTTAAATGTTTTATCTTTTGACTGGGAGAGTAGAAGTGGAAGCACTGAGGTGTTTGCATTTGTAATGTGTGCTTATCTTTTATGCTTCATCTGTTTCAGTTATTACTCAGTAAACAAAACTTGATTTGTTCTGTTGAATGGGGATATTTATATTTTAATAGTGCTTTGTGGGGAAAAAAGCCCTAGGAAATTTGGAATTTATCAGAAATGTCTTCTGAGATAGCTGCATTATATCTATTATAATGGCTTAGTATTACAGGGTAATAGATAATATTTTAATGTAATAGATAAGATAATAACTTATCTATTATAACAGTGGTTAGTTCTCAACTTTTGTGCTTCTCTAAGGTTAAAAAATTTGCTCATTGTGTTACTCAAATTATTTTCATTGAATACAGAAATTTATTTTACTATTTCCTTTAGTTTCTATAATCTGCTAGCTACCACTAACTGAAATGTCTTTCCTGATCTTTCAAGCACTTCTTTATTCATTAAAAACTAGTTTTGAACTAATTCAATGGCATATATGCAATCTATGTCATTGCACATTGTTTACAATAGTCAAGTTATGGAAATAATTTAATAATGACAGATGAATAGATAAAGATATATTACGTATAGGGCCTAACTGCTGTCTTAGGGGTTAATGGTCAAGCCTGAGTTCAATCCCTTGCCAGGGAGCTACCCCACATGGTACAGCAGACCTCTCCTGTCTTATCCATCTCTCTTTCCCCTTAGCAGTGTATTTCATTAGATACTCCGTTCTGTGCCCGAGCCTGTCTCTGGTGAATTCTCTCACCCCTGCACCTCTGGCCGTGCCCCAGTTCACCTACACGTAAATCTTTTTTAAAAAGATTATATACACACACACACACACGTAAAATAGAGTTTTACGTAAGATTAACTATTGCATTTTCAACAACAAGGATTGAATTGGAAGAGAATATGCTAAGTGGGAAAAAATAGGAGAAAGACAGATACTCTTGATTTCTTCACATGCAGAATATCAAGTAACCAAAGCAAAGAAACAGACAAAATTAAACCAAAATAAACCCTCTAATTGAGACTACTGGAGGAGAGGCCTGGGTAAGGAGCAAAAGAGGGAAAAGGCCCAGTGGCCTATGACTAAGGATTTTCAGTGCTTTTATGGTGGGTACAGTATGTTAATATGCACCTCAGGAGTGTGAATCTACAACCCAAAATAATACACAGTGTTGTAAGCTAATATTATCTCATTAAAAATGTAGAAAAATTCGGGCCTCCCGATGGTGCAACAAATTAAGTCTCAGCAATATGAAGTTATCCTCAGTCACTGCAGCACAAGTTCCATCCTGGCCACACAGCTTCCCACATGGCTCAGCAGACCCTCCTATCTTGCCCACTGCTCCCCTCGGCAGTGTATTTCAGTCACTCTGCCTGTTCTATTCCCCACTTGGTCTCTGGTGACACTTCTCACCCCTCCCCTGCACTTCTGGCCTGCACCCCAGCTTTGTATGCATAAATAAATAAATCTTTATTAAAAAGAGTACAAAAATCAACATATCAACATATTTTAAGAAATTACAATAAAGGACAGTTTACTCCAAATATGAATCATAATATATTTCAAGTGTAGCTCCATTTCTATACTTGTTTTCGGAGAAAATATGTCTCATAATGAATTATGTATAAATGTGAACTTTTAAATATTTGAGAATGTGGAAGGTTTTGAAACCAAAATTAAAATTGAAAAAAAAAATCTAGCTTATGTGATATGGTCAATGATCTATAAATGTTGAGAAAATAACCTAACAAAAGTATCTTTTTTTTTCTTTTGGAGTCAAGATTTCACTTTATGCAAATAGACTAATTAAAAATAAAATATCTATCCATATCTGTTCATTTTATCTCCTGATCACTGCCATATATTACTGAGGCTTAAATGATAGTTTGTGAATGAATTTATTTATGTTTTCAGCTAGAGAAACTCCACAGGACTAGGATTTACTAATGGTAACTAGAAGTGCCATGATGGCATCCAAATGACATCATATTTATTCTCCAGAAAATCATAGTGTGCATTATATATTATTTTTATTAAATATATTATAAATTCAGATTACTCCTAGGGAAAAAAAAATTAGTGTATCTCTGAGTTTTGTAGCTTTTTGGAGTCAGGAAAATAATTTTCTGAAATTGAGACATAGGAATAGCAAATAGCAGTATCGTAGAAAAGCAACCTTGGGTCAAGTAAAACGACCAAATATTCTGATTATACAAAAGTGTGATGGACTTTCTGAGGATTTACTGTGCTTTCTTTTTCCACTGAACCAATACATTGAAAAAGCACATATTTACTAACTCCTGGAAAATTCAAATTAGATTCTCATTGAAGGAATAGGCAGCATCTTAAAAAAAAAAATCCGAAACCATTTATTATTTGTTGGCATTACATTCAAATGTATGTTTTTTTAAATTTGCTTTTTTAACTTGGCTTACTATGTGTGGATCCTATCACATTTTGAAAAGAGATAATCTACTATGTTGGTAACATTTGATGTGTGTATCCAAACAGCACTTCAATTAAAAACAAATCAATGAGTTTAATATTTTTTTAAGATTTATTTATTTATACATACAGCCGGGGTATAGGCCAGAGGTGTGGAGTGGTGAGAGGCTTCACCAGAGACAGAGTGGGGAGCAGAACAGGCAGATCAGAAATACACTGCTGAGGGGAGCAGTGGGCGAGGCAGGAGAGGTCTGCCGCACCATGTGGGATTCTCCCCGGCTGGGCGTCGAACTTGGATCGCTGCTGCTGACAGCTCCACAGCGCCGCGCTCAACCACTGCGCCACCAGGGAGGCCCCAATGAGTTTAATTTTTTAAAAAGGAAACCCTTTAGAAACCTAAACATTACTTTGTCTCTGACTTCTACATTTTACCTAAGTATTCTCATTAGGATTTGCAAAAGCACTCCAGAGTTTCTTCATGGCTGTCTTCATTTTTTTCATTTCTCAGGATATAGATAATTGGATTCAAGATAGGGGTGACAATGGTATAAAATACAGCTAGGAATTTATACACTGAGTGGTTGCTGAAGGGCCTGCAAGTTCTCATTTCTCCTTCTATTTTAGTCCTCGTTATAATTGAACAGACTCCTTCCAAATAAGGTCACATTAACATTTTCAGAAATTAGGATATTGACATATCTTCTTGAGGACCAGCATGCTTACCACTGTAATACCCTTCTAACATACATGATTTACAAAATGTTCCCTCATCCTGATTTTTTTTTTTTGCTTTCTTCTGTACATCTTTTCACATGCAATAGGCTTTAGTTTTGATGAAGTTTAATATATCAATTTGTTCTGTCGAGTGTGTGTTGTTATTTTAAAAAAAACTATTGACTGTGGTAGATCCATTTGTCAAGATTTGTTCTATTGAATTTCTGCCCTCTCTGCTCTTTTACATGTAAGGGATGGTATCATGGAAATCCCAACACCTTCTAAATTGCTTTACACCAAACTATTCTTGGTTTTTTCTTTGTGTGTGTGTGTGTGTTTTCTTTTTGCAGAGTGTGATGTTTTTCACATTTCCTCCAGTTTTATTGAGAATTGACATAAATTGTTGTATTTTATATTAGTGTCCTTTTCTGATTTTGGCATGAGGATAATGCAGCCCTTAAAAAATAAGTTTGTAAGTGTTACTTCTTTTTGATATTTTGAAAAGTTTGAGAAGGATTTACATCAGTCTTTGAAATGTGTGCTATAATTTACCAGTGATTTCTTCTGGTCATGGACTTTTTCCTGTTGAGAGATTTTTGTTTACCAATTAAATATCTTTATTTTGGTCTTTAGAATTTAGTTTATTCCAAATTAAGTCTTGGTAAATAGTATGTTTCTAGGAATTTTTCCCTTTCCTCTAATTTCTCCAGGTTGTTAACATGTAGTTTTTTAGCACCTGGTGGTTCTTTTAATATCTGTGGTGCCTGTTATAATGTCTCCTTTCTCATTTATAAATTTGTTGATTTGGCTCCTGTCTCTTTTTTCCTTGTTAGTTAATCTAAGGGTCTGTCAAATTTGTTCCTCATTTCAAAGAACCAGCTTTTAATTTCATTTATCTTTTCTATATTTTATGCTCATTTTTTTTGGTCTAAAGTTTATTCCCTTTTTTCTAACTTGAAGTTGAAGTTAGGTTTGTTAATATTTCTGTCATTTCTTTATTCTCTTTTTTGGACGAAGTTCTTAATGATAGAATTCTCCTCATGTTTTACATTTAATCAACTAATTCAGCTGGAGCTGAAAGCAGGTTTGTGGCTTTAATGCCTGAGTCTCCCTTTGATCAAAATCTCTGAATAACTACACAAGAGTTGGGGGAGAAGATGTCAGTTCTAATTTTCTCCATCTGAATCAATATGTTCCACATTCTTTTCTTTTTCTTTTATTTCATTAGACTGAGCTATTTTGAATACTTTGAAGCAATGTCCGTGCAATATACTAAGTTTCTTACTTGTTTTGAATGGATAACAGATTCCATGCACTGTTTGATACTTTATAATATAATCAGCACAGATCCATAAAGGAAAAGGAAATAAAATAAAGGAGCAGAGAGAATTGAGTGAAGGTTTTTCTTTCCTCCATGAATAATCATAACATTAGTGATTTTGAAAACAATCGTAGGTCAGATTGAGCCGGGATATCTTTCTTTTGGCAATTATTTCTTTTCAATATTAAATTAGGGATTTGCTTTGATGTTAATATAAGTAATAGACAAAAAATTTTAATGCTATACATATATGGGCACATGTTTATTATTGAGGTGTAATTCACATCATATGTATCCATTTGTCATAATATATTCTGCAGAAATCTTGATTATACTGACTTGCCAAGTCATCATATTGATCCACTACATTGATTTGTTTAATTCTGGTTGGACCCAATGATCAGGAAAATCAGTATTTTGTATACCTTTGACATATCTGAAACAGTTGCGTATGAACCTCTCAATAATGTTTCTGGAGTTCCAATGTTTAGCACATTTCTGAGCTCTCTCAGGCATTAAATCCCTAAACTTGGGCACCAAGTGATTGTGTGAGCTAGCTTCCCATCACAAAAATGATGATATCTCATTCTTTTTTGAGATTTACTTTTATTTATTTATGCATACAAGAACTGGGGTATAGCCAGAGATATGGGGAGGTAAGAGGATTCACCAGAGACAGAGTAGGGAGCAGAACAGGTGGATCTACTGACATACACTGCTGAGGGGAGCAGTGTGTGATACAGGAGAGGTCTGCTGTGCCATATGTGGGTAACTCCCTAGCAAGAAATCGAACTCATGCTACAGTGGCTAGTGATAGCTTGATAGCACTGAGACTTTAACGCCTGCACCACTAGGGAAGCCCCTATGTCATTCTTTAAACCGTAAAATTGAGATCCCAGAAATAGAATTGTATAATCAAGTAGAAATGGTAAATGAGATGAGGCTTAGCAGGTCCAAAGGAATAAAGGCATTGCATTAGTTTATAACCCAGTTTCTTCAACCACTGCTACTGCTTGATTGCCTTGTCTTCCTCAGTATACATCTGTTGTTACATGGGCATTGGTTTTCCAGCATATAATGACTCATTTCAGTCCTTATGACCAGTGGGCTGAAAATAAAAACTTTGGATATGAATTTACAGTTGGTTTTGATGATATGCAGACAGCAAATAGAGTGTAAGTGTGCAGCTTTATAGCTTCAACTTAGTGAACTATTATGGTTACATAGTAGTTGTTTATGGTTAATTATGGTTGGTATTCTGATTATGGTTCTGAAGGAGTGATGAATAACAATTATCTCTTTAGGCTGAAATGAGAGCTGTGCTTGTGTCAATTTTGTTTTGTTAGAAGCATGAATTTATACTGATTTATGAAAATTTGCTAATTTTTTAGGAACTTG
Source organism: Scalopus aquaticus (assembly GCA_004024925.1). Lineage (NCBI taxonomy): Eukaryota > Metazoa > Chordata > Mammalia > Eulipotyphla > Talpidae > Scalopus > Scalopus aquaticus. Next base: position 65,238 of record PVIJ01002103.1, read on the forward strand.
GACATGACTTTGAATGAATAAAGTGAAAAGACTTGTGACAAATAATTCCTGGGAAAATGTTTGAATTGAGAACATATACTACAATTGGATTTTGTTGAGGCAGATTATATTACAAGATAATATAAACTGCATTTCTCATTCTTACTGCTTCTACTTTCAGAACATTGAGAAATCCCTGTAAACTGTGAGATAAAAAGATATTCAACATTCTGTAATGTAAAAAAGAAGCTAAAACATAGAATCATAACAATGCACAAAATGAATATGTATACCCAGGAGATTGAATTAAGGCTATGACCTAAGATAGAGAGCCAAATGTTTCACTATTAATTGTTTAGTACTACCTCTGTACACATAAGACCAAGAAGTTTCCCTCATTCCCAGTTTGTACAGGATCATCAAATTGGATTGCAAATTATGCCATTTTCAATATATTTTTATTTGGTTAATAGAGGTATTCTGTTATTTTATTCTTGCATAATTTACTCTTTCACTTTCCTTTGAAGAAAATAACTGTCTATTCAATAGTATAGTATCAGGCGTAATATAATATGTAATTAAATATAGTATCATTTAATAGTTAAATACTTTTGGAAATCAAATAGATCTTTAAGTCGTGACATGAAGGAAAAATAAAACTGCTATCTAATGGAAATTCAATTCATAATTCCTGGTCACATTTACATATGATTACTTTGGGCATAATAATAGAAAGCATTTAAAATAATTTAAGGTAATATATAAAGTAATACACATCATAACATTGAGTAGGCACACAAGGATGGTAAGTACATTATTTTTACTCTGCCATTCTGTTGTATTTTGTTCCCATACTAAGAGAAATAAACACGTATATTGCTATTTCTTTTATTATCAAATCTTATAAGTAAACTTTAATCCTTTTAATCATAATTCTATAAAAAAAGAAGGCAAATATATTTATAATTTAAAGTACTTAGGACTATATGCTTAATGACGAAATGATGCTTAAATATGTCATGAACAACAAATGTTATGGGCATTTTAATGGGAAAAAGGCCTCTCTATATGTTCATTGAAATGTATTTTTGAATGCCTGCTACATATGAACCATTGCAACAGCAGTGGCAAGAATTAACCAAGTAAGGGATGTTTCTTGCCCTTAAGGAACTTACATTTCAGGACTTTTATACAAGCAGTTAAAAATATCTTAATAAATAAATTAATTAATTAATTAATTAAAGCATAAATATTAGTAACTTGCTAAACTGAAATAACCAAGGGAAATATCCTTTTATTTTTTAACATGTATTGAGTTAGTGGGAAACAAACCCAGGAATATCGTCTACTGTTCTTCTCTAGGTACGTCACAACTATTATCTCATTCTCTATTTTATTCCCCACTGCTTCTCATTAGTGTTTGAGTGGGAAATTATGTTTTAAAAAAGTATCTTCAGTTGACTCTTGACAAGAGGTTAAGGGAAAGGTTTGAGGGAAGGAGTCAATGATTTAGAAACACTTTCTAACTAGTTAGGAAAACACAAGAGAAGTTTATTGAGATGCTATTCCAGGGTGAATGTATTTTGTTGTTGAGTGAATTTCAGGTCCTCATTTAATATAATTAAGGAGAGGAACAATGCCTAGATAAATCTTTCACAAAGAAGTATTATAAGTGTTTTGATTTTAAGGACGTATGATCTGGTGTTCTACACATAGATTAATTAATGTTAATACTCCTTGAATTATATTAACCCTATTCCTGCAATTGGAGTTATACATAGCCTGTAAATAGAAACTGAATACCTAGAATTTTCGATCTATTTCACAAGATCTACCTATTGCCAATTTGAGGAAATTAGAGTAAAATTCTACACTTTAAATATTTTCCTTTAAATGCACAGAGTAGCTTCTGAATCTCTTCATAGCATTTTTTATCTCTTTATTTCTCAGGGTGTATATGGTAGGATTTAGGAGAGGGGTAATTACAGAGTAAAACACGGCAAGGAATTTATCTACCCAAGTAATGCTGAGTGGCCACACATAGATGAAGATGCAGGGCACAAAGAAGAGCACTACCACAGTAATGTGGGCCGTGCAGGTAGAGAGTGCCTTGGAAGCACCAGTTTTAGACTTTTGATGGACAGTTTGAAGAATATATGTATAAGATATCAGCAATAGTATGAAGCAGGTCATAGCGAGAATACCACTATCAGCATTCATTAATACTCCCAAGTTGTAGGAATCCATGCAGGCAAGTTTGATTACCAATGGTATATCACAGAAAAAGCTGTCTATTTCCTTAGGGCCACAGAAAGGCAACTGAACAATCACAACCATTTGGCTCATGCCATGCACAAAGCCAATGGTCCAGGAAGTTGCCACCAGCCCAAAGCACTTTTGAAGACTCATGATCGTTGAATAGTGAAGTGGTTTGCAGATGGCCACATAACGGTCATAGGCCATTACCACCAATAACACCATCTCACCTCCTCCAACAAAATGCACAAAGAGGATCTGACACATGCAGCCTCCAAAGGAAATGGTCTTATTTTCTCTGAGAAAGTCTGTAATCATCTTTGGAGTTGTGACTGAAGAAAGTAACATATCAACAACGGACAGATTGGCTAACAAGAAGTACATGGGGGAATGAAGATGGGAATCCATGATGATTAAGATCACAATAGCAATATTTCCAAATACAATGATCAAGTAAAGCATAAGAAATATCAGTAAGAATAAGACCTGAATATTCCATGAGTGGCTAAGTCCCAGAAGCACAAACTGTGACACTACAGACAGATTTCCTTTATCCATTCATGTGTCCTCTTAGATAACCTAGAGAGAAGGATAAATTGTTAGTTGTGTGGGGAAGGGTATTTACTTTTTAGAAATTTTATTAACATCTATATGTAAAGGTGAAAAGGGAACGCAAACTTTGATAAAATACACAAAGAGAAGCTGAATAATTGATTGACTTTCCAAAAAGCATACCCTGAGATGGTACTGTTATTCAAATGATCATTTAACAGTACTTCCACAGTAATGTCTGGAGCAAGCAGGACAGCAAAATTTTTAAAAGGATTGTGAATTCACCTGTAGGTGAGCTTTAGTTCACTACTCCAGTAAAAATGTCTGCTTGGTGTCCAACAGCAATCATTATCTAAAAAACTAAAATTTAAGTTATCTACATAGTAAAATGATGTACTGGTATTAAAGTCTGGAGCAAATAACATGGAAATAAAGTATAGTAAATTCCATGGCATAATGATTCAGATGCAAATTTAAGCATCTCCTATATCAGTGATTCAGATCTTCAATTAAATGTAATTCATTTAGTAAAATAAATTGACTAGAAAATATATCAGGGCCATAAAATACATAGAAGAAAGCATATGTAAAACACTGCTACTTAGGTTTTGTTGATGTGCTTGTGGATTAATCTCCAACAGCAAGAAACAAAAAAATGTGTAATTCAGGATATCAAACAAAAGGCTTATCCACAGCAAAAGAAGCTATCACTTAAACAAAAATACACCCTATTGAATGAGAATAAATATTGGCATGCCATGCAACTGACAGGGGACTAGATATATAAGATCTACAAATAACTTACAAAATTCAACAAAAAGAAAACTAATAACCCAATCAAATAAATGGGCAAAGGGGACAAATAGGCACTCTGTCAAAGATATACAGATGGTCAACAGGCATATGAAAGAATTCTCAACATCATTTATCTCCAGGAAAACGCAATTCAAAATCACAGTGAGATATCACCTCACACCTATGAGAATTGCCCATGTCAAGAGCACCAGAAACAATGAGTGTTGGTGGGAAATGTAGATTGATCTAGCCTGTATAGAAGCAATATGGAGGTCTCAAAATTAAAGAATGGGTCTGCCATATGACCAAAGAAATTCCACTCCTAGATACATGCCCAAATAATTCAAAAGCAATAACTTGAAGGGATATATGCACCCCTATGTTCATTGCAACACTATTTACAATAGCCAATCTATGGAAACTTCTCGATGGCCTAAAGACAGTTGAGTGGATTAGGAAGAGGGTTATAGGCACAATGGAATACTATCTAGGTATAAAAAAGATAAACTCTTGCTGTTCATGACAACATGATAGAACTGGAAGGAGTATGTTTTGCTAAGAGAAATAAATAAGAAAGAGAAAGACAAATACTAAATGGTGTCACTTGTATGTGGAATATAGAGAATCAAAGCAAAGGGTCCTAAAGCTGCACCAGTAAAAAACCCTCAAAATCTGTCAGTAGAACTGCCTTTAGCAGAGGGGCTGCTGGGGAGACAAGTGGGGAGAGAGCACAATGGACTATGGTTGACTTTGTCTTAGTAGTGGGGGTGGTTGGTAACAGCATCTGAAGAATATGATCCCATAACTTTTTATAATACAGTGTTATCGAACTTGTGCTGCAGTGGCTCTGGTAGCTTCACAGTGCTGTGCTTAACCCGTTGTGCCACAGGGAGGCCCACATGGATCAGCAGACCTCTCCTGCCTCGCCTGCTGTTACCCTCAGCAGTGTGCTTCAGTTGATCACCTGTTCTACTTCCCACTCTGTCTCTGATGAATCCTCTCACTATCCCACACCTCTGGCCTATACCCCAGGTTGTATGCATAAACAAATATGCAAAAAATGCAAATATGCAAAAAAAATACACAGTGTGATAAACTAAAGTTACCTTAATTAAAAAAAAAAAACAGAAAAGAAATAATGTCAGTGGATAGTTATGTGAGAAATGTATTAATCAAAGTGAAAGATAACTCTGATTCAGATTCTGACTTAATGAATGCTGAATGGAAAATGCAACCTCACAACTGTAGTTTATCAATAGAAAATATTTTGCTTTAATTTTTTCACTAAATTCTAGGAAATCCCTAATTTTGAAATATAGCAAGTAGTTTTTTTTTCTTTCTATGATGTGAATAAATGACAACATATATGATCAAAGTACATCTTTGTTATTAAGAGACCATAAAGTTAAAACTACAGAGATCACCACTTATTCATTGCTAACTTTAGTACTGGAATTGCTTATATACAGCCTTAGGTAAATTGAGAATATTTTCAAGATGGATTAAGGAAAAATAATCACATCTCTCTCCTCCTTCTAATTATTTCATTTTCTTGGCTTTCTTTTACTTTTTCTGCTTTTCTTCTTTTAGACTTTCAAATCTCAAAGATGGTGTCAAGGAGAGCTGGTAAACAACGAAAACGATGAACTCATCATGAGTCCGAGTTTTTTCGTTTCTTGTGTTCAGAAGCATAGAATAAGGATGGAAATAAAGATTTTCCTAAAGAATTAAGAATGGTATATATTTGCTGTGGAAAGGAGGACACATGATGATAGTCTCACAATTTAAAAATAAACAGACCCTTTATGTTAGAAATTTGTTTAATTTCAAAAGAAAATAGCCTGGTATTACACCCAGCAGGCTTATGTCCCCTGAGAAACTTAGAGAATTTGGCTTCTACTGTGAAACTTAATTTTTGTCAACATAAACATTTCCGGGACTAGTTTTCAATAATGAGTCCATACATGTTGAAATAAGTGACATAGAATACAGCTACTCGGTAAAGCAGGATTTAACTGTGCTTGAGAGAGGAACTTGCTAAAAGATGAAAATATACATTAGTGGGCAATAATTTACCAATAAGAAGGCATTACTGTTTTTTTTTTTAAATCCATTTAGTAGTTACTAATATCCATAATATTGGTAGACTACTTATATTACTTATCAATATAAATCTAATATATAGGATAATTAGAATAATCATAAGCATTGTATTAGACTTGTTATGAAAATCTGTTACATGTTGAAATTGTGACCTATTTCTGTTTCCATTTCCTTTGTAAAAAGGGAGCACTCTGGTAATACACTTGTGAAGATGAATAACAAGAAAATATAGAGGAAGCATTTAAAGCTCTCTAGAATTCAGTGCAAGTATAATGCATAGTAGTTACTTCATTTCTTTAGTCATAAATATACAACTTAAATCAATACTGTTTTCAAAACCTACCTGCAACAATCTCTAGTGAACAGCCAACTACATTCTATTAGCAAAATGCAAACTCACCTTCTTTTAAATTACCTACTGGTTACATTTTCTCTACATTAACAAGCATAGACTTAGCAACCACTGAGGATATGCATTTGCACAGGAAATATCAGACATGCTGCTTGCTTTTTGGAAACAACTACTTTATCCTCTTTGCAATAGCACATTTGATTAAAGCACATTTGAAATGCTCACCTGTAATTCAGGAAGAATTTTTGCAAAAGGGGGTGTGAAAACTTTGGAACTAGTGAAATAGAAGAATTCAGAAATGGAGACAAATTTAGTTTTTCATTTAGTAGTATTAAAATATAGCAACACATTTTTTACACCTTTTTATGTGTGATGTCCTCCCACTGAGTTTTTTTAAATAGTAATAATTCTAAAACTATGAAATTCTCAACATTTGTATTTTTATAAGAAACCTGAACTGAGAGGAGTTAATAAGTCACCCAATACATGCTCATCAGATGAGGTACACAGGGAGATAGTCCAAGTTCCTTTCACTAGCTCAAGCTGCTTTTCTTTTTTCTCAGATTAGGGATTTTAATAATATAGTAGCTGAATTTTATGTCACTTCTTGCTGAACATACAACCCTTTTAACTGATAATCTGTGGTAAAAGCTATCTTAGCATACAATACTCTGGAATATAAATAACTTTATCTTCTTCAATGGCAAGGGCCTTTGCCATTAATGGCAGGATCACTGGGAGTTTCTATGTCAAGTAGCTGTTAGAGAACTGTGATCTCCCAAAGCAGATCTAGTGCATCTGAGGCACCAGATATGTGGGACTGAGGCACTGAGGTATGATGATATGCACACCCTAGTTAAAGAAACCATAGAAATTCCAGTAGGAATACAATAGGAGTAGAAAAGCTGTGAATTATCTTTAAAAGGCAGAGCTAAACATGCCCTACTCAACTCCAAGCACAGTGGGTACAAGTGAAACAGATGCATAGAAATATTTCTTAAATGACAGAGAACATTACAGATGACTCAGATAACTTACTAAACACAAAATTTGCTGTAAGGTCAGATGATTTTTCACTTTTCTGATTTATGTGTGTGATGGTATCTGTTGTTGAATGAAGACTGTGTAAATAGAAGAGCTTTTCCTCAGCCTGATATATAAATCACCACTGGCAGATTCACCCTGGAAACCCCTTGGGTGATATTTTCCTGTTCTATGTTCTGGAAAGAGCAAGAATCATGAAAGTAATTATAATGGATTACTCTTGGGGATTTTCTTTGTCACAATTGATGCCTTTTCGTAATGTAGATATCTGAACAGAGAGACGAGAAAAATCACATAAAGCAATTAAACATTCAATTTAGTGAAGTTTTAAATTTCAATTAACCTGCAAATACTAAGGAGATATCCCCTGCAATCTTCAGCCCCCACAATCTACACCCTGAATTACAATGATACATTAGCATCATTGAGCCTACACTAATGCATCGTTATAATACCCAAGGTTGATAGTTTCCATTCAGGTTCACTCTTGGTGTTGAACATTACGCGTTTTTGACAAATGTGTACTGATACCTATTCTTAGTAGTATTGTATTGTATAGAAAAATTCACTGCATTAAAAGTCTTCTGGGTTCTGACTACTTATTCTTCCCTCTCCTTTAACCTCTGGGAACTCTTGATCTTTTCAGTGACTCCATAGTTTTACCATTTGTACAGTATTATATGTTTGGAATCATGTGCTTTTATCTAAGTTTCATGTCTTTTCATGGCTCGGTAACTTATCTTAATTACAATATTGAATAACATTTTATTGTCTGGATATACCACAGATTACTTATCCATTTACCTACTGAAGAACCACTTAGTCACATCCATTTTTTTCCATATATGAATAAGTTGTTATAAATATCAGTTGTAGATTTTTGTGTGGAGATAAGTTTCTAGTGACCATTGGCAAATTACAAGGAATGTGGTTATTGAATCGTGTGGTAAATTTTCTTTTGTAAGAAACTACCAAACTGTACTGTTTTGCATTCCCATCAGCAAGGAACGAACGAGGGTCCTTGTTTTTCCATACTGTCATCTGTATTTGTGTTATCAGTGTTTTGTATTTAGTCATTATAATAGGTTTTTACTGGTATCTCATTGTTCTAGTTTTCAATTCTTTAATGTTTCATGATGTTGAACATATTTCCATATTCTTATTTGTCATTTTTATATATTCTTTTTTAAAGAGTTATTTATTTATTTGTAGAAGAACTGGGGTGTAGGCCAGAAGTGCAGGGGATGAGAGGATTCGCCAGAAACAGAGTGGGGAGCAGGACAGGCAAATTAACTGAAATACAGTGCTAAGGGGAGCAATGGGCAAGATAGGGGAAGTCTGCCTTACCATTTGCGGGTTGGATCCCTGGTCTGGGATGGAACTCAGGCTGTACTAATCATACTGCTGAGACTTAACCCTAGCTCACAAGCAAGGCCCAATTTTATATAAACTTGAGTGGGTTTTTTGTCCATTTTTAAATCAGGGTGTCTCTTTTAATGTTTGTCTTAAGAGTTCTTTGTGTATGTTGAATGGCATTTCAGTATAGATATTTAATTTGCAAATATTCAGCTCTTTTGTGACTTATGTTCTCAATTACTTGACATTGTCTTTCTCAGATCTAAAGTTTTCAATTTTAATGAAGTCCAGCTTATCAATTATTTTTTTCATGCATTATACCTTTGGTCATTGCCACACTCAAGGTCATTTAGAGGTTTTCCTGTGTTATATTTGAGAAGATTGCTGTTTTGCCTTTTAATTTAGATTGGTGAGTTATTTTTATGAATAGTGTAAAGTCTATATCTTAGTTCTTTTTCTTTTTTACATCTGGATGTCTAGTTGTACCAACACCATTAGATGAAGCTATTATCTTTGCTGAGTTCTATTACCTTTGCTCCTTTGTCCAAGATAAGTTGTTATATTTATGCATCTACTTCTTGGATTTCTATTCTGTTTATTTATACTTATTTATTCTCTTTGCAATACCATACTTTTTTTAAATGTAGCTTTATAATATATCTTGAAGTTAAGTAGTAGTGGGTATAAAATATCTGTTGTGGCAATGTCAAATGAAACCTGGGTTTATAGGATATGAAGCAGTTTTCTAAGTGCCTTGGCATTTTTCTGCTGTCTAATAGTTGTGACTGTTTCTCTTCTAAAACAACTTTCAAACTATTTTTAAATGTTTTATCTTTTGACTGGGAGGGTAACAGTGGAAGCACTGAGGTGTTTGCATTTGTAATGTGTGCTTATCTATTATGCTGCATCTGATTATGTTATTGCTCATATTCACAAAATTGATTTGTTCTTTAGAATGGCAATATTTATTTATTTTAATGGAGCTTTGTGGGAAAAAATCCCTAAGGAATTTGGAATTTATGAAAAATGTCTTCTGAGATAGCTGCATTATATCTACTATAATAGCTTAGTATTTTAGGATAATAGATAATATTTTAATGTAATAAGATAATAATTTATCTATTATAAAGTTGTTATTTCTCAACTTCGGCCATACTATAAGGTTAAAAAAATTTACTTATTGTGTTACTCAAATTATCTTCATTGAGTGAACACATAAGTTTATTTTACTGTTTTCTTTTGTTTCTAGAACCTGCTAACTACTAATAACTGATATCTTCCCTGATATTTCAAGCACTTCTTTATTCACTAAAAATTAGTTTGAACTAATACAATGGCATATATGCAATTTATATTTATTGTAATGTAAATTTTGGAAACAATGTAATGACAGATGAGTGGGAAAAGATATATAATATATAGGACCTCCTGGATGGCTTAGGCGTTATGCTCCCACCTGAGTTTGATACCTGGATAGGGTGCTAACCAACAAGGCACAGCAGACCTCTCCTGTCTCAAGCACCTCTGCCCTTAGCAGTGTATTTAAGTTGACCTGCCCATTTTGCTCCCCACTCAGTCTCTGGTGAATATTCGCTCCCCTTGCACCTCTGGCGTACACCCTAGTTTTTCTGCACATAAATAAGTAAATGAGTAGATAAATAAATAAATAAATAAATATTTTTTAAAAAGATATATGATATATATGCAATAAAATAAGTTTACAAAAGATGAACATTTGCCATTTACAACAGGATGGAACTGGAAGAGAATATGCTAAGTGGGAAAAAAATAGGAGAAAGATAGATACTGATGATTTCTTCCTATGTAGAATTGAAACTAACAAATACCAAGGAAACAAACAAATAAAACCTCAAATTGAGACTTCTAGAGGTGAGGCTGCCGTGAGGAGCCAAAGAGGGAAGGGGCCCAGTGATCTACACCTGATATGTTTTGATGGTGGGTACAGTATGTTAATATTCATCTGAGGAGGTGTAAACCAAAACCCTGAATCATCAAAGTGTTGTATGCTAATATTATCTAATCAAAAATATACAAAAATCAACATATCACAATATTTTAAGAAATTAAAATAAAATATAGTTTACTGTAAAATTGCATCATATTGGAATACATTAATATATTACATATCAAGTATAGCTCCATTTCTATACTTGTTTTGGGAGAAAATGTGTCTTATGATGAATTGTGTATACATGTGAATTTTTAAATATTTGGGAATGTGGAAGGTTTTGAATCAAATTGAAAAATATTCCAGTTTTGTGATATGGTCAATGATATATAAATGTTGAGAAAATAGCCTACAAAAAGTATTTTTTTATCTTTTGTTGTCAAGATTTCATTTTGCCTACAAATAGACTTTTTAAAAAGATAAAATGCAAATTCCCATATCTGCTCATTTTTATCTCCTGATCAATGCCATATATTATAGTGAAGATTGAATGACAATTTGTGAATGAATTTACTCATGTTTTCAGTTAGAGACTCTCCACTGGATTGTGATTTACTAATGGTAACTGGAAGTGACATGATGCCATCCAAATTGAATCAAAGTTATTCCCCAGAAAACATAGAGTTACCCACCACCAATTCACCCATGAACTGTCACCATAGTCCCCTGTGCTCTTTGCTCCCCTTTTTTGAGCCCTCATCCTCCCCCTCCCTTTCTGAATGTCTTTTTCTTATTTGGTTATAGAAGTTTTATTAAATATACTGTAAGCTCAAATTACTCCTATTCTCTCTGAGTTTTCTAGCTTTTTGTAGTCAGGAAAATAGTTTTCTGAAATTGAGACATAGGAATAGCAACAAGGAGTAAGTTTTTTGTTAGCAACAATGGCACTGCCAGCTTTTATTTTGGGGAAATAAAAGAAAAAAAACACAATTGCATATTTTTTTGTATTTTGTATAGATACTAAAACTTAGAGTCACTTGTATCTTAGGAAACACCATCTGTGACTGTTGATTCATACATAAATATTGTAGAGAACACAGACTCAACTCTGGGTTCAAAAGTGAGAGGAACTTTCTGAAGATTCACTGTGCTTTCTTTTTCCACTGATACTATTTAAATACATTAAAAAGCATAAGTTTACTAACTTCTTAAATGCAAGTTAGGTTCTCATTGAAAGTATTGGTAGCATCTTTAAAAAAAGTCTGAAACCATTTATTTTTGTTGGCATTACATTCAATTGTGATGTTAGACTTTTATAAATTTGCTGTGTTTTTACTAGGCTTACTTTGTATGGATCCCATCACAATTTTAAAAGAGAAAACCTACTATGGTGGTAACAGTTCATGGGGGTATCCAAATAGCACTTACATTAAAAGTAAGTCAATGAATTTAATTTATTAATTAATGTATTCATTCATGTCTTTACATTAATGTGTATTCCCCGTGAGTTACCCACCACCAATTCACCCATGAACTGTCACCATAGTCCCCTGTGCTCTTTGCTCCCCTTTTTTGAGCCCTCATCCTCCCCCTCCCTTGCTGAATGTCTTTTTCTTATTTGGTTTGCCTATATTCCTGTTATAAGTGAAACCATTCTATATTTTCTCTTCCTTTCTGGCTTATTTCGCTAGCATGATCCCTTCTAACGCTATCCATGTGCTGCGAACTGCATATGTTTATCTTTTTTGAATGCTGATTAGTATTCCATTGTGTATATGTACCACATCTTCTTGATTCAGTCATCTATTTTTGGGCATCTGTGTTGTTTCCATAATTTAGCTATTGTAAACAATGCTGCTATAAACATAGAGGTGCATGTATCTTTTTGGATTAATGTTTTTGTGTCCTTTGGGTAGATCCCCAGAAGTGGTATTACTGGGTCATATTGAAGTTCAATTTTTAGCAGTTTGAGGAGCCTACACACTGCTTTCTATAATGGCTGGACCAGTTTGCGTTCCCACCAGCAGTGTATGAGAGTTCCTTTTTCTCCACATCCTCACTAACATTTATGAAAAAATGTTCAACATCCCTCATAATCACAGAAATGCAAATAAAAACCACAATGAGATACCACTTACACCAGCAAGTGTGGCACGTATTAAAAAAACAGGGAACAACAAATGAATTTAATTTTAAAAAGGAAACCCTTTAGAAACTTAAACATTACCTTGTAACTAATTCCACATTTTACCTAAGTATCCTCTGTAGGACTCACAGAAGGATTCCAGAGTTTCTTCATGGCTGTCTTCTTTTCTTTGTTTCTCAGGGTATAGATAATTAGATTCAAAATAGGGGTGACAATGGTGTAAAATACAGCAAGGAATTTATCCACTGAGTGGTTGCTAAAGGGCCAGATATAGATGAAGATGCAGGGGCCACAGAATAGAAGCACCACAGAGAAATGGGCAATTAAGGTGGAACGGACTTTGGGCTGCCCGGCAGAAGAGTGACTCCTAAAGGTCAGGAGGATCAGACTGTAGGAGATAAGCAAAACAATGAAACAGCTCAGAGAGATCATGCCACTGTTAGCAACAATGATTATCTGTACAGCATAGGTATCTGTGCAGGCAAGCTTAGTAATCAGAGGGAGGTCACAGAAAATGCTGTCCACTACATTGGAACCACAGAAGGTAAGTTCACAACAAAGGGTATCTGAATCCCTGAGTGAAGGAGACCTAAGGACCATGAGGTCATGACCAGCAGGACACACACCTTCTTGCTCATGATGGTCATGTAATGTAGTGGCTTACAGATAGCCACATATTTGTCATAGGCCATGGAGACCAAAAGTACCATTTAATTTCCACCCAGTAAGTGAAGGAGAAAGATTTGAGTAAAGCATCCAGCAAAGGAAATAGTCTTGTGCTGTTTTACCAAGTTTACAGTCATCTCAGGGGTGGCAAAAGAAGCAAGGGTCATATCCACAAAGGAGAGGTTCCCAAGGAGAAAGTACATGGGGGTGTTCAAGTTTGAGATGTAAAACACTGTGACCACAATGAGAAGGTTACCCGAGACTGTGACCACATAAATAACTAAGAACAGTGCAAAGAGAAGAAACTGAATATTCTGGGAGCTGGTCAGTCCCAGCAACATGATTTCTGACATTCGGTACTGATTTAATTTTCCCAGGGACTCCATGTATGGCTTGTTCTAGGATGACCTGTAGAGAGAAAAAGAGAATAATATACCATATAGATGATGGGATTTTTCATTTCTTTGAGTCTTAATGATCTCATTTGACTTTGAAATTTAGTGTTACTTTTTGTATTTCTAGAAGGAGTCATATCAAAATTTTCTGCCTCTAACACTGACTAATAATTTATTGATAATTGATCTATTGATTTTGATTGATTGATTGATTATTTATTACTTATTTATTGATTGGTATATTTCTTGGTTCAAGCAAACAACTATGAGCCCGGATGCTTTTTTCATAGGAAAAGTGGATACGAAAACCTTGTAGAATTTTCTGTTTTTCCCATGAGCTGAGCACCCTCAGCCTGAATTCCTGGAAAGATAAAAGGGCTCTGGGCATGCGTGAATCTGGAAGTTATTGTCTGCCCACAATGTCTTAAGAAATTCTGTTTTAGTTCTGAATCAGCCCCAGAGTTAAGAATGTCTCTGATGCTGCAGCTCTTAATAGTTGAATGAGTGAGGTTGGAGTGAACCAGACTGCTGTTTGCCTTCTTGAATTTCTACCAATCTAAAGGGATAGATATCTGATATCTTCACACTCTTGGAAAGCCTTTCGGGCAGAGACTGTTTTCCTAATGTGTCTCAACTGTTTATACCCGGCCGGCTGTGGCTGAAACCCAAATATTAGATAGTTCTTACAAGATCCATGTGTTCCAAGGGCAGGTGTGGCTAAGCAGCAGGAATAAACTTTCTGTTTCTGAGTGGTCCTGTCTTATCTAAGAAGGGTCATATATTATTGAGGGAGCAAGAAAGACTGAGAAGTATAAGGGTTCTTACTTGTTTCCGTAGATCTGCCTGTTCTGCTCCCCGCTCTGTCTCTGGTGAACCCTCTTGCCGCCCCAAGCCCTTGCTCTGTTCCCCAGCCTGTATGCATAAATAAATAAATCTTTAAAAAAAAAGAGATATGTTCTTATATATGCCTCATTTGTTCAGAGTTTTATCATTAATTGTTGTATTTTGTTTAATACTTTTTTCTTCCTCAATTGTGATAATTATATGATTTTTCTTTCATCCCACTAATGTCATATATCACATTTATTGATTTGTGTTTGTTGAACCATATTTGCATGCCAGAGTAAATCCCACTTGATCGTGGCAATGATTCTTTTTCTGTGTTGTTGAATTCACATTCTTAATGTTTTATTGAAAATATTTTCATCTATATGCATCAGGGATACTGACATTGGTATTATTTATATTAGTGTCCTTTTCTGATTTTGGTTGAGGATATCGCTGCTCTTGTAAAATGAGTTTCTAAGTGTTCCTTCCTCTTGATATTTCGAAAAGTTTGGGAAGGATTGGCATCAGTCTTCTTTGAAATGTTTGGTAAAATTCATCTGTGAATTGTTCTGGTCATGGACTCTTTCTTGTTGAAAGATTTTTGTTTACCAATTAAATATCTTTATTTTGGTCTATTTAGATTTTCAATTTATTCCAAATTAAGTCTGGCAAGTGGTATGTTCCTAAGAATTTGTTTCTTTCCTCTAGCTTTTGCAGTTTGTTACCATATTGTTGCTTAGCCCCTTGGTTCTTTTAATGTCTGTGGTACCTGTTGTAATGTCTACTTCTCACTTATAAATGTATTGATTTGGCTCCTGTCTCTTTTTTTTTCTTGTTAGTTAAGCTAAGGGCCTGACAAATTTGTTCCTCATTTCAAAGAACCTGCTTTTAGTTTTGTTAATCTTTCATTTTTGTGTGTGCTCTTTATTTTTGTTCCAAATTTTACTGCTTCCTTTCTTATTCTAAATTTGGTCATTTGTTGTTCTTTCTCTCATTTCTTTATTTCATGTTTTTTTGACCTGTTCTTAGTGGTAGATTCTCCTCATGTTTCAAATTAAATCAGCTACCTCATATGGAGCTGCAGTTTTGTGGTCTTATTGTTTAGTCTCCTTCTGATCAGAATATCATAAAATCTGCACAGGAGTTGGAGGAGAAGATCTCAGTTCTAATTTTCTCCACCTGAATCAATATGTTCCACATTCATTTTCCTTTTTTTTTTTCATGACACTGAGCTATGTTTAATCATTAGAAGCATTGCTCATGTAAGATACTAAGGTTTCTTACTCTTTCTAAATGGATAACAGATTCCATGCACTGTTTGATACTTTACAATATAATCAGCACAGAACCATATTGATGGGAGAGGAAGTAAAATAAAGGAGAAGAAAGAATTTGGATGAAGATTTTGTTTCCTCTATGAATAATTATAGCATTAGTGATTTAGAAAACATCATAGGTAATATTGAATAGGGGTATCCTCCCTTTGCCAGTTATTTCTTTACAGTATTAAATTAGAGATTTGCTTTGGTGTTAACGTAATATAAGTAACCTATCTTTTGATCATTTTATGGAACCATTTTTACACTTGTATTTACTAACTTGATGGTATACATCTCTTATTTGTATAATTAACAGACAAAAATATTTAATACTATATATATATATGGGCACATTTATTTATTATTGAGGTTTAACTCACATCATATGCATCCAATTGTCATAATACATTCTGCTGAAATCTTGATTACATTGACATTCCACAATCATCATATTGATTCACTACATTGGTTTGGTTAATTCTGATTGGACATAAATCAGGGAATATCAGTATTTTGTATACCTTTGACATATCTGAAATAGATAGTTGAGTATAAGTAAATATTTGAGTTGAGAGCACATACTACACTTGGATTTTGTTGAGGCAAATTATATTACAGGATAATATAAACTGCATTTTCATTCTTACTGCTTCTACTTTCAGAACATTGAGAATTTCCTATAAGCTGTGAGATAAAAAGATATTCAAAATTCTGGAATGTAACAAGAGGCTGCTAAAATATAGAATCATAACAATGCACAAAATAAATAAGTTTATCCAGGAGAATGAATTAAGGCTATGACCTAAGACAGAAATCCAAATGTTTCACTATTAATTGTTTAATACTACCTCTGTACAGGTATGACTAAGAAGTATCCCTCATTCCCAGTTTGTACAGCATCATCAAATTGGATTGCAAATTATGCCATTTTCAATATATTTTTTATTTTGTTAACAGAGATATTCTGGCATTTAATTCTTGCATAATTTGCTCTTTCACTTTCCTTTGAAGACAATAACTGTTTATTGTATAGTATAGTATCAGGTGTAATATAATACATAATTAATATAGTATCATTTAATAATTAAATACTCTTGAAAATCAAATAGAACTTTAAGTCCTGACAGGAAGGAAAAAATAAAACTGATACTTAAAGAAAATCCATTTCATATTTCCTGGTCTCATTTACTTATTATTAAACTGGGCATATTAACAGAAAGCATTTAAAGTAATACATATAATAACACTGAATAGTCATTCAAGGTTGGCAAGTACATTATTTTTACTCTGACATTCTGTTGTGTTTTGTTCCCATACAAAGAGAAATAAATACGCCAATTGCTATATTTTTATTTTAGGGATTTCATTATCAGATTTATTTAATATATATTTTTATTGTTATTTATGTATTTTACATTTTTTATTCTCCTTGGGTAGCCCACCACCAATTCACCTGTGATCCATCTCCATGGTCCCTTGTGTTCTTTTCTATTCCATTTTGTGCCCTTACCTTCCCCTTAAATCCATTTAATTATAATTCTGCAAAAAGGAAGGGAAATTTATTTATAAATTGAAATACTTAGGATTATATGCTTAAGAACAAAATGATGCTTAAATATGTCATGTACAACAAATGTTACAGGCATTTTAATGGAAAAATGGGCCTTTATATATTCATTGAAATGTATTTATGAATGCTTACTACATGAGAACCATTGTACTAAGAACTACAGTTGCAAGAATTAATCAAGTAATGGATTGTTCTTCCTCTTAATGAGCTTACATTCAGGACCTTTATATAAGCAGTTAATAATAACTTAAATATTAGTTCATCCCTAAGACTGAAATAAACAAGGAAAATATCATTTCATTTTTTGACATGTATTGAGTTAATGGCAAACAAATGCAGGGAGATCAATGACTATTCTTCTTTATGTATGTCACCTCTATTA
Organism: Scalopus aquaticus; assembly: GCA_004024925.1. Taxonomy (NCBI): domain Eukaryota; kingdom Metazoa; phylum Chordata; class Mammalia; order Eulipotyphla; family Talpidae; genus Scalopus; species Scalopus aquaticus. Next base: position 82,890 of record PVIJ01002103.1, read on the forward strand.
TCTCATTCTCTATTTTCTTCCCCAGTGTTTCTCATTAGTATTTGAGTAGGAAGTTATGTTTAAAAAAAGAATATTCAGTTGCCTCTTGACAAGAGGTTAAGGGAAAGGTTTGAGGAAGGAGTCAGTGATTTAGAAACACTTTCTAACTAGCTACGAGAAATTCAGGAGAAGTTTATTGAGGTGCTATTCCAGGATGGATAAATTATGTTGTTGAGTGACTTTCAGGTCCTCATTTAACATAATTAAGCAGAGGAAAACTACTCAGATAAATCTTTCACAAAGAAGTATTATTGGTGTTTAGACTTTAAGATATATGCCCTGGTGCTGTACAGGTCGATTAATGACTGTTGATACTCCCTGGATTATATTAACACTATTTCTGCATCTGGAGATAGGCATAACCTGTAGATAGAAACTGAATAACTGGAATTTTCAATCTATTTCACAAGGTCTACCTATTGTCAATTTGAGGAACTTAGAGTGAAGTTCTACACTTTAAATATTTCCCTTTAAATGCACAGAGTAGCTTCTGAATCTCTTCATAGCAGTTTTAATCTCTTTATTTCTCAGAGTGTAAATGGTTGGATTTAGGATAGGGGTAATAACAGAGTAAAACACTGCAAGGAATTTATCTACCCAAGTAATGCTGAGTGGCCACACATAGATGAAGAGGCAGGGCACAAAGAAGAGCACTACCACAGTAACATGAGCCATGCAGGTTGAAAGTGCCTTGGATGCTCCAGTTTTAGACTTTTGAGGGACAGTTTGAAGAATGTATGTGTAAGATATCAGCAATAGTATGAAACAAGTCACAGTGGGAACACCACTATCAGCATTCATTAATATTCCCAAGTTGTAGGAATCCATGCAGGCAAGTTTGATTACTAGTGGTATATCACAGAAAAAGCTGTCTATATCCCTAGGGCCACAGAAAGGCAACTGAACAATCACAGCCATTTGGCTCATGCCATGCACAAAGCCAATTGTCCAGGAAATTACCACCAGCCCAGTGCACTTTTGAAGACTCATGATCGTTGAATAATGGAGTGGCTTGCAGATGGCCACATAACGGTCATAGGCCATTACAACCAATAATACCATCTCACTTCCTCCACCAAAATGCACAAAGAGGACCTGACACATGCAGCCTCCAAAGGAAATTGTCTTATTTTCCATGAGAAAGTCGGTGATCATCTTTGGAGTTGTGACTGAAGAGAGCAACATATCAACAAAGGACAGATTTGCCAAGAAGAAGTACATGGGGGAATGAAGATGGGAATCCATGATAATTAAGATCATGATGGCTGTATTTCCAAATACAATGATTAGGTAAAGTATAAGGAATATCATGAAGAATAAGACCTGCATATTCCATGAGTGGCAAAGTCCCAGAAGCACAAATTCTGACACTACAGACAGATTTTCTTTATCCATTCAGTGTGTCCTGCTAAGTAACATAGAGAGAAGGATAAATTGTTAGTTGAATGGGAAAAGGTATTTAATTTTTAGAAATTTTATTAACATCTGCATGTAAAAGTGAAATGTATAATTGGGAACACAAACCTTGATAAAATATCCAAAGAGAAGCTAAAATCTTAATTGACTTTCCAGAAAAATCACCTGAGTTGGGACTGTTATTCAAATGATTATTTGAAAGTACTTTCATAGGAAGGTAATGAGAAAACAGGTCAGATTTTTTTTTAAAAGAATGTGATGTCACCTGAAGATTAGCTTCAGTAAAAATGTTTGGGTGTGGCAACACATCATTATGTAAATAACTAAAATTTAAGTTATCTACATACGAACATGATGACTGATATTAAAATTCAGGGCAAATATCATGAAAACAAAATATAGTAAATTCCTTGGCATAATGATTCAAATGCAAAGTTAAGCATCGCCTGTATCAGTGATTCAAATCTACTATTAAGTGGATTTTATTTAGTAAAATAAATGGATTAGAAAATATATCAATGTCATAAAATACATAGAAGAAAACAGAGGTAAAACACTTCACCACTCAGGTTTTTTTGATGTGCTTGTGGATTCAATACCAACAGCAAGAAAAGTAACAGAAAATATAATTGGGTCTACGTCAAACTAAAAAGTTTATCCACAGTGAAACAAAAACACACCTATTGATGAGGAAAAATATTGGTATGACATATAATTGACACTGGGCTAGATAGGCAAGATCTAAAAATAACTCATACAATTCAACAAAAAAAACCCCTAATAACCCAATCAAATAAATTAGCAAAAGGGATAAATAAGCACTCTGTCAAAGATATACAGATGGTCAGCAAGATATGAATGAATCTCAACGTCATTTATCATCAGGAAAAGGAAATTCAAAAGCACAGTGAGATAGCACCTCACGCCTGTGAGAATTTCCCATGGCAAGAGCACCATAAACTTTGTTGGTGAAGATGTAGAGAAAAAGTAACCCTTAGTGTATTGTTGGTGGAAAATGTAGACTGATTTAGCCCCTGTAAAAAACAGTATGGAGGTTTCTCAATTTTAAAGAATGGGTCTGCCCTATGACCAAAAAATACCACTCCTATATATCTACCCAAAGAATTCAAAAACAATAACTTGAAGGGATATACGCACCCCTATGTTCATTGCAGCACTATTTGCAATAGCCAATCTATGGAAACAACTCAATGGCCCAAAGACAGTTGACTGATTAGGCAGATGTTTATAGGTATAAAAGATAAACTCTTGCTGTTTGCAACAACATGGATGGAACTGGATAGAATATACTTTGATAAGTGAAATAAATCAGAAGGAGAAAGACGACTACTGGATGGTGTCACTTGTATTTGGAATATAGAGAAACACAGCAAAGGGTTGATAAAGCAAAACCAGTAATAAACCTTTGAAATCTGAAACTTAATTTTTGTCAAGATAAACATTTAGGATTAGTTTTCAATAATGTTTTCTATACATGTTGGAATAAGTGACATTGACAACAGCTATTAGTTAAAGCAGGATTTAACTATATTTGAGAGAGGAAATTGCTAAAAGATGAAAATAAACGCTAGTGGGCAATAATATGCCAATAAGAAGGCATTACTGTTTTTTTAAAAAAATCAGTTTAGTACTCACTAATATCCAAAATATTGGTGAACTAATTATATTACTTATCAATATAAATCTAATACAGAGGATAATTAGTAGAATAACCATGAGCATTGTAATTAGAACTGGTATGCAAATCTAACCATGTTACTTGTTGAAATTGTGACCTATTTCTGTTCCAATTCCCTTTGTAAAACAGAGCACTCAGCTAATCACTTGTGACGATGAATAAGAAATCAGAAAATATAGAGGAAGCACTTAAACCTCTCTGGTACTCAGTGCATGTATAATGCATCTAGGTACTTCATTTCTTTAGTCATCAATATACAACTTAAATCAATATTGTTTCCAAAACTTACCTGCAACAATCTCTAGTAAACAGTCAACTACATTCTATTAGCAAAACATAGAATCGCCTTCCTTTAAATTACCTAGTACTTACATTTTTTCTAAATTAACAAGCCTAGACTTAGCCACCATTTAGGATATGCATTTGTAAAGGAAATATTAGACATGCTGTTGGTTTTTGGAAACAACTACTTTATCCTCTTTGCAATAGCACATTATATTAAAGCACCTTTGAAATGATCACATGTAATTCAGGGAGAATTTTTACAAAAGAGAGTATGAAAACTTTGAGATTAGTGAAATTGAAAAATAAAGTAATGGAGACAAATTTAGTTATTCATTTAGTAGTATTAAAATACAGCAACACATTTTTTACACCTTTCTATGTTTGGTGTCCTCCTACTAAGTTTTTTTGAATAGTAGCAATTCTAAAACTGTGAAATTCTCAACATACGAATTTTATAAGAAACCTGAACTGAGAGGATTTAGTAAATCACCCTATACATACTCATCAGATGAGGTACACTGGGAGATAGTCCAGGTTCTTTTCACTACCTCAAGCTGCTTTTCTTTTTTCTCAGAGTTGGAATTTTTATCATATAGTAACTGAGTTTTATGTCACTTCTTGCTAGACATATAACCCTTTTAACTTATACCTCTGTGCTAAAAGCTATCTTAGCCAACAATACTCTCGGATATAAACAACTTTATCTTTTTCAATGCAAGGACCTTTTCCATTAATGGTAGGATCACTGGGAGTTGCTAATGTCAAGTAGCTGTTATAGAACTCTGATCTTCCAAAGCAGATCTGAGTGCATCTGAGGCAGTGTGGTATGATGATACACACACCCTTGTTAAAGAATCCATAGAAATTCAGTAGGAGTACAGTAGGAGTAGAAAAGCTGTGAATTAACTTTAAAGGACAGAAGCTAAATATGCCCTACTCAACTCCAAGCACAGTAGGTACATGTGAAACAGATACGTAGAAATATTTTTTTCAGTGACAAAGAACATTACAAATGACACAGATAACTTACTAAATACAAAATTTGCTCTAAGTCCAGATGATTTTTCACTTTTCTGATATATGTGTGTGATGGTATCAGTTGTTGTTGTGTAGAGATAGTGTCAATGAAGAGCTTTCCCTCAGCCTGATATAAAAGTCGCCAAGGGAAGATTCACCCTGGAGACCCCTTGGGTGAAATTTTCCAGTTCTATGTTCTGGAAAGAACAAGAATCTTGAAGGAAATTATAAAGAATATCTCTTGGTGATTTTTTTTTTTTTTTTGTCAAGAGTGATGACTTTTGCATATCGTAGAGATCTAAACAGGGAGATGAGAAAAATCACATAAAGCAACTAAGCATTCAATTTAGTAATGTTTTAAATTATATTTCATTTAACCTGCAAATACTAAGGAGATATCCTCTGCGATCATCCCCCACAATGTACATCTTGAACTATAATGGTACACTAGCATCATTGAGCCTACACTGAGACATCAATACTATGCAAGGTTGATAGTTTACATTCAGATTCACTCATAAATTCTATGAGATTTTGACAAATGTGCATTGATATTATTCATAGTAGTATTGTATTAAACAGAATAAATTAAAAGTCTTCTGAGTTCTGACTACTAATTTTCCCTCTCTTTTGACCTCTGGGAACTCTTGATCTTTTCAGTGACTCCATAGTTATAACATTTCTACAGAATCATTATGTTTGGAATCATGTAGAATGTAATATGCATTTATATAAGTTTCTATCATGGCGTTTCATAGCTGGATAGTATCTTAATTATAGTATTGAATATTTCATTATCTAGATATACCACAGATTACTTATACATTTACCTACTGAAGAACCACTTAGTTACATCCAGTTTTTTTGCATATATGAATAAGTTGTTGTAAACATCTGTTGTAGATTTTTCTGTGGAAAGAAGTTTTCAGTGCCTATATACCAAGGAATGTGGTTATTGAATTGTGCAGTAAAATTTTCTTTTGTTTTATAAGAAACTACCAAACTGTACTCTCTTGCATTCCTATCAGGAATGAATTTGGCTACTTGTTCCATACTGTTTTCTGTATTTCTGTTGTCAGTATTTTGCATTTAGTCATTCCAATAATTTTCTAGTTGTAGTTCATTGTAATGGTTTTTAATTCTTTCATGTTTCACAATGTTGCATATGTTTGTCATTTTTATATATTCTTTTTTGAAGAGCTATTTATTTGTAGAAGAACTGGGGTGTAGGCCAGAAGTGCAGGGTGTGAGAGCAATTCACCAGAGACAGAGTGACTGAAATACAGTGGTGAGGGGATAAGTGAGCAAGAGAAGTCTGATGCATAATTTCTGGTTCGCTCTTTGGTCTGGGATAGAACTCAGGCTGTACTGTTGATAGTGCTGAAACTTAAACCCTAGGACACAAGGGAGGCCCATTTTTATATATTCTTTTTTTAAAAGATTTATTTATTTATACATGCATGCTGGGGTGCAGGCCAGAGGTGTGGGGCAGTGAGAGGATTCACCAGAGACAGAGTGGGGAGCAGAACAGGCAGATCGACTGAAGTATACTGCTGATGGAGCAGCAGGCGAGGTCTGCTATGTCATGTGAGAATCTCCCTGGCTGGGTATTGAACTTGTGCTGCAGGAGATAAACAAAATAATGAAACAGCTCAGAGAGATCATGCCACTGTTAGCAACAATGACTATCTGTACAGCATAGGTATCTGTGCAGGCAAGCTCAGTAATCAGAGGGAGGTCACAGAAAATGCTGTCCACTGCATTAGGACCACAGAAAGGCAAGTTCACAACAAAGGGCATCTGAAGCCCTGCATGCAGGAAACCAAGGAACCATGAGGTCATGACCAGCAGGACACACACCTTCTTGCTCATAATGGTCATGTAATGTAGTGGCTTAAAATAGCCACGTATCTGTCATAGGCCATGGAGAACAAAAGTACCATTTCAATTCCACCCAGTAAGTGAAGGAGAAAGATTTTCTGCATGCAGCAAAGGAAATAGTCTGTTGCTGTTTTACCAAGTTTACAATCATCTTAGGGGTGGCAAAGGAAGCAAGGGTCATATCCACAAAGGAGAGGTTCCCAAGGAGAAAGTACATGGGGGTGTTCAAGTTTGAGATGTGAAACACTGTGACCACAATGAGAAGGTTGCCCGAGACTGTGACCACATAGATAACTGAGAACAGTGCAAAGGGAAGAAAATGAATATCCTGGGAACTGGTCAGTCCCACCAACATGAACTCTGACACTTGGGACTGATTTACGTGTTCCAGGGACTCCACATTTGGCTTCTTCTGGCATGACCTGTAAAGAGGAATGAGAATAATAGACCATGTATGTTGCTGGGATTTTCCATTTCTTTGACTCTTTCAATGATCTAATCTGACTTTAACACTTAGTGTTATTTTGTTATCTCTAGAAGGAGATCATATCATCAAAATTTTCTGCCTCTAACACTGGCTAATAATCTATTTTTTTAAAGATTTATTTATTTATACATACAAGCTGGGGTACAGGCCAGAGGCGTGGGGCGGCGAGAGGGTTCACCAGAGGCAGAGTGGGGAGCAGAACAGGCAGATATGAAATACACTGCTGAGGGGAGCAGCGGGCGAAGCAGAAGAGGTCTGCCATACCATGTGGGATTCTCCCTGGCTGGGCGTCGAACTCGGATGGCGCACTGCCAACAGCTCCACAACACAGTGCTCAACCGCTGCGCCACCAGGGAGGCCTGGCTAATAATATATTGATAATTGATTTATTGATTTTTTATTGATTATTTATTATTTATTTAATTTATTGATTGATACATTTGTTGGTTCAAGCAAACACTCCATGAGTCCAGATGCTTCTTTTTCATAAGACAAAGGGGATACTATCACCTTGCAGACTTTTGTGTTTTTTACATGAGATGAGATCACTTAGTCCAAATTCCTGGTCAATCCCATCAAAATGAACTCTGACACGTGGGACTGATTTAATTATTCCAGGGACTCCATGTATGCCTTGTTCTAGGATGACCTATAGAGAGAAAAAAAGAAAATAATATACCATGTAGGTTGTGGAATTTTTCATTTCTTTGAATTTTTTTGATGATCTCATTTGACTTTGAAATTTAGCGCCATTTTTGTTATCTCTAATAGGAGATCATATCATCAAAATTTTCTGCCTCTAACACTGGCTAATAAGCAATCGTTTATTGATTGATATATATATTGGTTCAAGCAAACCATCCATAGCCCAGATGCTGCTCCTTCATCGGAGAAAGGAGATGCTATCACCTTGCAAGTTCTGTGTTTTCCGTGACATGAGATCCCTCATTCCGAATTCTGGAAGGATATAAGGGCTTTGCACATGCATGAATCTGGAAGTTATTGTCTGTCCAAAATTGTCTTAAGAAATTCTGTCTTAGTTCTGAATCAGCCCCAGAGTTAAGGATGTCTCTGATCCTGAAGCTCTCGATTGTTGAATGAGTGAGTTTGGAGTGAACCAGACTGCTGTTTACCTTCTTGAATTTCTACCAATCCAAAGTGATAGATATCTGATATCCTCACGGTCTTGGATAACCTGATACAGACTATTTTCTTAAGGTGTGGCTGAAACCCAAATAGTGGATAGTTCTTACAAGACCCATATGTTCCACAGGCAGCTGTTTCTAAGCAGCAGGAATAAACATTCTGTTTCTGAATGGTCCTGTCTTTTCTAAGAAGGGTCATGTATTGTTGAGGGAGCAAGAAAGTCTGAGAAGTATAAGAGTTATTATTTGTGATATCTAAATCTCCCTGCATTTAGATGCAATGCCACATCCCACCTGTTTTTATGAAACTATTCTTTGAGAAAACCAGGTTTTGCAATTCATGCATTACATATTTTTCATCAGACCTCTATTCACATTCATGCAAAACAATACTGACCTGAATATGGTGGGCCACGGCCCATAGTGGACCTCAGTCTGGAGATGCCACTCTAATTTCTTTAATTTTTACAAAGTTGACAGAACATTGTGGTCTAATCTGAAGAATACTGTTTCTGTGTGTGTGTGTGTGTGTGTGTGTGTGTGTTGTGTGTGTGTTTGATGCACAAACAACCTGAATAGGAGTATGGTCAATCACTGCGTGAGAAATAAAATTTAGTGTCATGATTTCCATGCTTTTATGACTAGGGTGTGAGAATGGGTATGATGCATACTGAAATAGAGATGAAAGGCTGGGACTAAAGGCCAGGTTTGTCTGCCCCTAGTTGTGCCAGGTTGATCTCCTTCTTCTGGTTTCCTCTATCGATCACTCCTTGCCCATGATAAACAAAAATCACAAATCTGTTCTCTTTTCTATGCTTTAGTTTTCTTTTTTAAAAAAAAAATTCCACAAATAAGAGAGTTCATACCATATCTGTATTTCTCTGACTGGTTTCATTAGCATAATACCTTCCCAGTCCACTCATGATGAAAATGGTAGAATTTTTCATTTCTTATGCCAAAATAATACTCCAGTGTGTGCTTACCTCTGTGTGTATATGTATGTATTTAATTATTTTTAAAGATTTATTTATTTAAGCATACAAGAACTGGGGTGTAGGCCAGAGGTATGGGGTGGTGAGAGAATTCACCAGAGACAGAGTGGGGAGGAGAACAGGTGGATCGAATGAAGTATACTGCTGAGGGGAGCAGCAGGTGAGGCTGGAGATGTCTGCTGCACCATGTGGGAATCTCCCTGGTAGGGGATTGAACTCGTGCTGCAATGGCTGCAGAGAGCTTCATAGGCTGAGACTTAACCAGTTGTGCCACCAGGGAGGCTCTGTATTTACTTATTATATATGTATTAAATTTTTTGGCTTCTCCATAATGTTTTTCATAGTGACTTTTCCAATTTAAAGTCTACCAATAGTGCACAAGGGTTACCTTTTCTCCATATCCACACCAGCATTTTTTATCTCTTATCAGTGTGATGATGGCCATTCTAACAGGTGTGAGGTAATATCTTATTGCAGTTTTAGTTTACATCTCCCTAATGATGTTGAGCATCATTTATGTACTTGTTGTCCTTTCATATATCTTCTCTGGAAAAACATCTCTTCATGTCCTTTACCCATTTTTAAATTGGGCTATTTGGAAGTTGTATGAGTTTTTTCTTTGATTAACTTAGGGTAATGACCCTTTTCAGATACATGATTTGCAAATAACTTCCAATTCCATAGGTTGTCCTCCCTTTCTTGGTGGTTTCTTTTCTCTGAAGAAGGTTTTAATAGGCCCACTTGTTTATTTTTTATGTTTTTGCTTGTGTGTTAGGTGCCACATCCAAAAATTATTTACCAAGATCCATGTCAAAGAACTTTATTTCTGTGTTTTCCTCTAGCATTATGATCTTAGATCCCATGTGTAAGCATTTAATTTCTTTTTGAATAATTTCTATGAATGGTATAAGATGGAGTTCCCATTTAATTCTTTTTATGTAAATGTACCATTATTCCAGCTTCGTATTTAAGAAGCTTAACTATTGGCTACTCTTAGATCCCTTTTCAGGTATGAGTTGAACCTGTATGCTTGGGCTTATATCCAGGTTCTCAAGTCTGTTCCATAGGTTTATTTGCCAGTTTTTATGCCAGTACCATACTCTTCTGTAACTTAAGCTTCACAGTATAGTTTAAAATCTGAAGTGTGATGCCTCCTGTTTTGTTTTTCTTTTTCAGGATTCCTGTGACTTATGTGGCCTTTTGTGGTTCTATAAATTTTAAGAGTATTTTTTAATTTTGAAAAATACCTTTGGAATCGTGATAGGGACTACATTGAATCTACAGATGGATTTTGCTTGCATTGGCATTTTTTTAATATATATTTTTATTGTTATTTATGTATTTTACATTTTGTATTCCCCTTGGGTAGACCACCACCAGTTCACCCGTGATCCATCTCCATGGTCCCTTGTGTTCTTTTTTTCTTTTTTAAAGATTTATTTATACATACAAGCTGGGGTACAGGCCAGAGGCATGGGGCGGCCAGAGGATTCACCAGAGACAGAGTGGGGAGCAGAACAGGCAGATCAGTAATACACTGCTGAGGGGAGCAGCGGGCGAGGCAGAAGAGGTCTGCCGCACCATGTAGGATTCTCCCCGGCCAGGCATCGAACTCGCATCGCTGCTGCCTACAGCTCCACATTGCAGCGCTCAACCGCTGCGCCACCAGGGAGGCCCACCTTGTGTTCTTTTCTATTCCATTTTGTGCCCTTAGCCTCCCATCCCTCCCATCCCTGTTCCCCCTCCCCCCCACACCCGCTGAGTGTCTCTCTCCTATTTGGTTTCCCTATAGTCCTGTTATAAGTGAAACCATTCGATATTTTTCTTTTTCTTTCTGGCTTATTTCACTGAGTGTGATTCCCTCTAATTCCATCCATGAATGCTGGAAAGGATGTGGAGAAAAAGGAACTCTTCTACGCTGCTGGTGGGAATGTGAATTGGTCCAACCACTATGGAAAGCTGTATGGCGATTCCTCAAACTGCTAAACATGGAGCTCCCATACGAACCAGCAATCCCACTTTTGGGAATTTACCCAAAGGACACAAAAACACTAATCCGAAAGGATACATGCACCCGTATGTTCATTGCGGCACTGTTCACGATAGCAAAGGTATGGAAGCAACCCAGATGTCCAAAAATAGATGATTGGATCAAGAAGATGTGGTACATATACACAATGGAATGCTATTCAGCATTCAAAGAAGATAAACACATGCATTGACATTTTAACAACACAATCTTATCCAGTTATATACCTTTCATTTATTTGTGTTATGTGTCTTTTTGATTTCTTTCTTCAAATACTTGCAATTTTCAGCTTTTAACTCTTTAATTAAATTTATTCCTAAGTGTTTTGTTGTTTTTAATGCTACTAAATATGGGCTCAGTTTCTTTTTTTCTGAAATTTTGCTTTCAGTATATAGAACCAAAACTGAATTTTTCTATGTTAATTTTGTTCCTTGCAACTTTACTAAATTATTGATTAGATCTGACCTAATTTTTTGTTGTTGAGTTCAAACAGTTTAGAATTCATAAAATCCTAATTGATAGCATTGAGAAGTAGAGGCAATTTTCTTTCTTTCCAATTTTGACACCTTTTATTAATTTTTCTTGCCTAATTGCTCTAGCTCAGACTATATCGAGTATGGACACCTTCATCTTATTTCTGATCTTAGGAAAAGTACTTTCAAACTTTAATCATTGCATACAATACTATTAGTGGACTTGTCACATATCGGTCTTAGTATATTGAGATATGTTCCTTATATGCCTCATTTGTTTAGAGTTTTATTTTTAATTGTTGGATTTTTCAATGCTTTTTCATCATCGATTGTGATGGTTATATGATTTTTCTTTCATCCTACTAATGTGATATATCACACTTACTAATTTGTGTTTGTTGAACCATCTTTGCATGCCAGAGTAAATCCCATTTGATCATGGTAATGATTCTTTTTTTTTAAGATTTATTTATTTATGCATATAAGCTGGGATACAGGCCAGAGCCATGGGGCTGCAAGAGGGTTTACCAGAGACAGAGTGGGGAGCAGAACAGGCAGATCGACGGAAATACACTGCTGAGGGGAGCAGTGGGCAAGGCAGGAGAGGTCTGCTGTGCCATGTGGGAATCTCCCCAGCAGGAGACCAAACTTGCGTTGCCACTGCTGACAGCTCCACAGCACAGCCCTTAACCACTGTGCTTCCTGGGAGGTCCAGTAATGATTCTTTTAATGTATTGTTGAATTCAGTTTTTTAATGTTTTATTGAAAATATTTTCATCTATATGCATTAGGAATTTTAATTTTTGGTATTATTTTGTAGTAGTGTACTTTTCTCATTTTGGCATGAGGATAATGCTGCCCTTGTAAAATGAGTTTGTAAGTGTTTCTTCCTCTGATATTTTGAAAAGCTAGAGAAGGATTGGCATCAATCTTCTTTGAAATATTCGATATAATTTATCACTAAATCTTCTGGTCATGGATTTTTTCTTGTTGGGAGATTTTTGTTTACCACTTAAATATTTTGTTTTGGTCTATTTATATTTCCAGTTTATTCCCTATTAAGTATTGGTAAGTGGTATGTTTCTAAGAATTTTACCATTTCCTCTAGTTTCTCCAGTTTGTTAACATATAGTTGTTTAGCACGTTGTGGTTCTTTTAATAGCTGTGGTACCTGTTGTAATGTCTCTGTTCTCATTTATAAATTCATTGATTTGACTCCTGTCTCTTTTTTTCCCTTGTTAGTTCAGCTAAGGGCCTGTCAAATTTGTTCCTCTTTTCAAAAAAACCAGATTTCAGTTTTGTTAATCTTTTCTATTTTAGTGTTCTTTATTTTTGCTCTAAACTTTATTACTCCCTTTATTATTCTAACTTTGAGGTCAGTTTGTTATTCTTTCTCTCATTTCTTTATTTCATGTTTTTGGACCATGTTCTTAGTGATATATTCTCCTCATGTTTCAAATTAAATCACCTACCTCAGATGGAGCTGCAGGTTTGTGGTCTTACTGCTTGAGTCTCCCTCTGATAAGATCACCTGAAAAACTGCATAGGAGTCAGGGGAGAAGATCTCAGTTCTAATTTTCTCCACCTGAATCAATATGTTCCACATTACTTATTTTTTCTTATGACTGAGCTATTTTGAATCCTTTGAAGCATTGTTCATGTAATATACTAAGTGTTCTTACTCTTTCTGAATGGATAACAAATTCCATGTACTGTTTGATACTTCATGATATAGTCAGCCTGGAACCATAAATGATAGGAGAGGAAGTAAAAAAGCAGCTGAAAGAATTTTAGTAAAGGTTTTGTTTCCTCCATGAATAAACATAACCTTATTGCTTTAGAAAACAATCATAGGTTGGATTGAACAGGGGTATCCTCCTTTTGCCAATTATTTTTTTTTCAGTATTAAATTAGAGATTTGCTTTGATGTTAACTTAATATAAGTAAGCTGTCTTTTGACTATTTTATGGAAGCATTCTTACATTTGTATTTGTTAACTTGAAGGTATACATCTCTTATTTATATAATTAACAGACAAAAATATTTAATACTATACATATATGGGCAAATGTTTATGTATTATTGAAGTGTAATTCGCATCAGATGCATCCATTTGTCATAATATGTTCTGCTGAAATCTTTATTATATTGAAATTCCACAATCATCATATTGACTCACTACATTGGTTTGGTGAATTCAGACCGGACATAATGATCAGGGAAAACCAGTATTTTGTATACCTTTGACATATCTGAAACAGATAGTTGGCTATGAGTAAATGTTTGAGTTGAGGGCACATTGGATTTTGTTGAGGCAAATTATATTACAAGGTAATATAAACTACATTTCTCATTCTTATTCCTTCTACTTTCAGAACATTGAGAATTCCCTATAAACTGTAAGATAAAAAGATATTCAACATTCTGGAATCTAAAAAAGCTGCTAAAACATAGAATCATAACAATGCACAGAATGAATAGGTATACCAAGGAGAATGACTTAAGGCTATGACCTAAGCCAAATGTTTCACTCTTAATTGTTTTTTTTATTGTTATTTTTATTTATGTCTTTTACATTACTGTATATTCCCCGTAGGTTTCCCACCACCAATTCACCCATGTACTGTCACCACAGTCCTCTGTGGTCCCCGCCCCCCCATTCTGAGCCCCAATCCTCCTCCCTCTCTCACTGATTGTTGCTGTTGTATTTGGGTCCCCTATATTCCTGTTATGCATGAGACCATTTGATATTTTTCTTTTTCCTTTCGGCTTATTTAGCTGAGCATGATCCCTTCCAGTTCCATCCATGTTGCTGCGAATTACATGTTTATCTTTTTTGAATGCTGAATAGTATTCTATTGTGTATATGTACCACATCTTCTTGATCCAGTCATCTTAACTGTTTACTACTACCTCTGTATAGGAATGACCAAGAAGTGTCTCTCATTCCCAGTTTGTACGGAATCATCAAATTAGATTGCAAATTATGCCATATTCAATATATTTTTTATTTGGTTAATAGAGATATTCTGGTACTTTATTCTTACATAATTTACTCTTTCACTTTTCTTTGAAGAAAATAACTGTCTATTGTATAGTATAGGATCAGTTGTAATATAATATGTAATTAAATACAGTATCATTTAATAATTAAATACATTGGAAGTCAAATAGAACTTTAAGTCCTGACAGGATGGAAAAATAAAACTGTTAACTGAAGAAAATTCAGTTCATATTTCCTGGTAACATTTACTTATGATTAATTTGGGCATAATAAAAGAAAGCATTTAAAGTAATACATATAATAATAACATTGAGAAGGCATTCAAAGATGATGAGTACATTATTTTTACTCTGCCAATCTGTTGTTTTTTATTCCCATAGAAAGAGAAATAAACTGCATATTGCTATATTTTTATATTAGGACTTTCATTTTCAAATCTTACAAGTGAATTTTAATCCATTTAATTTTAATTCTGCAAAAAAGGAAGGAAAATTTATTTATAATTTGAAATACTTAGGACTATATGCTTAATGACAAAAATGATGCTTAAATATGTCATGAACAACAACAAATGTTATGGGTATATGATGGAAAATGGCTGCTATATGTTCATTGAATGTATTTTTGAATGCTTACTACATGTGAGCCATTGTATGAAGAACTGCAGTTGCAAGAATTAATCAAGTAAAGGATGGCTTTTGCCCTTAAGGAGCTTACATTCAGGACTTCTACATGAGCAGTTAATAACTTAAAGTGTAAATATTAGTTAGTCTCTAAGAATGAAATAACCAAGGAAAATATCATTTTATTTTTTTTAACAAGTATTGAGTTAACGAAGAACAAATGCAGGAATATCATCTACTGTTCTTCTCTATGTACATCACCTCTCTTATCTCATTCTCTATTTTCTTCCCACTGATTCTCATTAGTATTTGAGTAGGAAGTCATGTTAAAAAAAAAAAAATATATATATATATATATATATATATATATATATATTCAGTTGCCTCTTGACAAGAGTCTAGAGAAAGGTTTGAGGAAGGAGTCAATGATTTAGAAGCACTTTCTAGCTATTTAGGAGAAATTCAAGAGAAGTTTAGTCAGCTGCTCTTCCAGGATGGATGTGTTACATCGTTGAGTGAATTTCAAGTCCCCATTTAACATAATTAAGCAGAGGAACATTGCTTAGATAAATCTTCCACACAGAAGGATTATTAGTGTTTATATTTTAAGGAAATATCCCCTGGTCTTCTACCAGTTGATTAATGAATGTTGACATTCCCCGAATAATAGTAACTCTATTTCTGCAATTGGAGATAGGCATAACCTGTAGATAGAAACTGAATACCTGAAATTTTCAACCTATTTCAAAAGGTCTACCTATTGTCAATTTGAGGAACTTAGAGTGAAATTCTGCAGTTTAAATATTTCCCTTTAAATGCACAGAGTGACTTCTGAATCTCTTCAAAGCAGTTTTCATCTCTTTATTTCTCAGCGTATAAATGGTTGGATTTAGGACAGGGGTAATAACAGAGTAAAACACAGCAACAAATTTATCTAACCAAGTAATGCTGAGTGGCCACACATAGATGAAGAGGCAGGGCCCAAAGAAGAGCACTACCACAGTAATATGCGCCGTGCAGGTAGAAAGTGCTTTGGATGCGCCAGTTTTAGACTTTTGATGGACAGTTTGAAGAATGTATGTGTAAGATATCAGCAATAGTATGAAACAAGTCACAGTGGGAACACCACTATCAGCATTCATTAATATTCCCAAATTGTAGGAATCCATGCAGGCAAGTTTGATTACTAGTGGTATATCACAGAAAAAGCTGTCTATTTCCCTAGGGCCACAGAAAGGCAACTGAACAATCACAGCCATTTGGCTCATGCCATGCACAAAGCCAATTGTCCAGGAAATTACCACCAGCCCAGTGCACTTTTGAAGACTCATGATCGTTGAATAATGGAGTGGCTTGCAGATGGCCACATAACGGTCATAGGCCATTACAACCAATAATACCATCTCACTTCCTCCACCAAAATGCACAAAGAGGACCTGACACATGCAGCCTCCAAAGGAAATCGTGTTATTTTCCCTGAGAAAGCCAGTGATCATCTTTGGAGTTGTGACTGAAGAGAGCAACATATCAACAAAGGACAGATTTGCCAAGAAGAAGTACATGGGGGAATGAAGATGGGAATCCATGATTATTAAGATCATGATGGCTATATTTCCAAAAACAGTGAATAGATAAAGCATAAGAAATATCACCAAGAATAAGACCTGAATATTCCATGAGTGGCAGAGTCCCAGAAGCACAAATTCTGACACTACAGACAGATTTCCTTTATCCATTCAGTGTGTCTTCTTATATAACCTAGAGAGAAGGATGACTTGTTAGCTGTATGGGAAATGGTATTTATTTATAGAAATTTTATTGACATCTATATGTAAAAGTAAAAAGTATAACTGGGAACACAAACCATGATAAAATACCCAAAGAGAAGCTAAATACTTAATTGACTTTCTAGAAGAATAACCTGAGATGGGACTCAATTCAAATGATTAATTGAGGAGACTTTCACAGAAGGTAGTGAGCAAGCAGGATAGCAAAATTTTTTAAAAGATTGTGCTATCACCTGGGCATGAGCATTAATTCACTACTCCAGTAAAAATGTAGGTGAGGAACCACAACAATCATTACCTAAATAACTGAAATTTAAGTTATCTACATAGAACATGATGGACTGATATTAAAATCCAGAGCAGGGGCCTCCCCGGTGGTGCAGCGGTTAAGCACTGCGCTGTGGAGCTGTCGGCAGCGGCGACGCGAGTTCGACGCCCGGCCAGGGGGAATCCCACATGGTGGGGCAGACCTCTCCTGCCTTGCCCGCTGCTCCCCTCAGCAGTGTATTTCTGATCTGCCTGTTCTGCTCCCCACTCTGTCTCTGGTGAACCCTCTCACCGCCCCACGCCTCTGGCCTGTACCCCAGCTTGTATGTAAAAATAAAAAATAAATAAATAAATAAATAAATAAATAAAATCCAGAGCAAATAACATGAAAACAAAATATAGTAATACCATGGCATGATGATTCATATATAAAGTTAAGTATCTCCTGTATCAGTGATATAGATCTACGATTAAATGGAATTTATTTAGTAAAATAAAAGGATTAGAAAAATATATCAGGGCCATAAAATACATGGAAGAAAACGTAGGTAAAACACTTCACTACTCAGTTTTAGTTCATGTGCTTGTGGATTCATCTCCAACAGTAAGAAAAACAAAACAAAATATAATTGGGGATACATCAAACTAAAAAGCTAATGCACAGCAAAAGAAGTGATCAGTAAACAAATATATACCCTATTGAATGAAACAAAATATTGGCATGCCATGTAACTGACATGGGGCTAGATATACAAGATCTAAAAATAATACAAATAGTTCAACAAAAAGAAAACTAATAATCAAGTAAATGGGCAAAGGGGACGGAGAGGCACTCTGTCAAATGTATACAGATGGTCGACAAGCGTATAAAAATATTCTCAACATCATTTATTGTCATGAAAACACACTTGTAAATCATAGTGAGTTATCACCTCACACCTATGAAAATAGCCCATGTCAACAGCACCAGAAACATTGAGTGTTGGTGAAGATGCAGAGAAAAAGTAACCCTTAGTGTATTTTTGGTGCAAGTGTAGATTGATCTAGCCTGTAAAGAACACAATATGGAGGTTTCTCAAAATGTAAAGAATTGGTCTGCCATATGACCAAGCAATTAAACTCCTAGATATCTACCCGAAGAACTCAAAAACAATGCTTGGATATATGCACCCCTATGTTCATTGCAGCACTATTAGCAATAGCCAATCGCTGGAAACATCTCAACAGCCCATAGACAGATGAGGGTTTAGGAAGATCTTTATATGCACAATGGAATACTGTTCAGGTATAAAACATTATAAACTCTTACTGTTTGTGTCAACATGTATGGAACTGGAGGAAATATATTTTGCAAAATGAAATAAGTCAGAAAGAGAAAGACAAATACTGGATGGTGTCACTTATATGTGGAATACAGAGAAACAAAGCAAAGAGTTGATAAAGATAAACCAGTAATAAAACTTTGAAATCTAACAGTAGAACTGTCTTTACCAGAAGGGGTCCTGGGGAGACAAGTGGGGAGAGAGCACAATGGACTATGGTAGAGTCTGATTGACTGTGTGTTCTTGGTGGCTGTGGTTGTTAACAGCACCAGAAGGATGTGATCCCACACCTTTTAATCATACACAGTGTTATAATCCAAAGCTATCTCAACAAAAAAAAGGAAAGAAAAATATCAGTGGACAGTTAGTGATAAACGCATTAATCAAAGTGAAAGTTAACTCAGATTCAGATTCTGACTTAATGATCTCTGAATGGAAAATCCTTACAACTGTAGTTTATCAATAGAAAATATTTTGCTTTAATTTTATCACTAGATTCTGTGAAATCCTTAAATTTTAAAATATTGAATTTAGTTTTTTTTCTTTCTATGATGAGAATAAATATCATATATGATCAAAGTACGTCTTTGTTATTAAGAGACCATAAAGTTAAAACTACAGAGATCACCACTTATTCATTGCTAACTTTAATACTGGAATTGCTTATATACAGCCTTAAGTAAATTGGGAATATTTTCAAGATGGATGAAAGGAAAAATAATTAATCTCTTTCCTCCTTCTAATTATTTCATTTTTTTGGCTTTCTTTTACTTTTTCTGTGTTTCATCTTTTAGCCTTTCAAATCTCAAAGGTGATGTCAAGGAGAGCTGTTGAACAATGAAAAAGATGACCTCATCATGAGTTTCTTCATTTCTTGTATTTAGAAGCCTAGAATAAGAATGGAAATAAAGGTTTTCCTAAAGAATTGAGGAAGATATATATTTGCTATGGAAAGAAGGACACATGATGACAGTCTCACAACTTACAAATAAACCAGATGCTTTATACTAGAAATTTTTTTAATATTCAAAAGAAATAGCCTGATATTACACCCAGCGGCTTATGTCCCCAGAGAAACTTAGAGAATTTGGCCTCTACTGTGAAACTTAATTTTTGTCAAGAAAAATATTTCCAGAATTAATTTTCAATAATGAGTTCTATATAAGTTGGAATAAGTGACAGAGACATAGCTACTAGTTAAAGCAAAATTTGACTCTGCTTGAGAGAGGGATTTGCTGAAAGATGAAAATATACATTAATGGGCAATAATTTACCAATAAGAAGTCATTAATGTTTTTTTAAAAATCAATTAAGTACAAACTAATATCCATAATATTGGTGGAATAATTATGTTACTTATCAATATAAAATGAATACATAGGATAATTAGTAGAATAACCATGAGCATTGTAATTAGATCTGATATACAAATCCTACAATGTTACTTGTTGAAATTGTGACCTATTTCTATTTTAATTTCCTTTGTAAAAAGAGAGAACTCAGGTGATAGACTTGTGAAGCTAAATAAGAAATAAGAAAACATAGAGGAAGCACTTAAACCTCTCTGGTACTCAGTGCATGTATAATGAATATTAGTTACTTCCTTTCTTCCATCATCAGTATACAACTTAAAGCAATACTGTTTCCAAAACTTACCTGCAACAAACGCTAGTGAACAGCCAAATGCATTCTATTAACAAAACATAGAATCACCTTCCTTTAAATTACCTAGTACCTACATTTTCTCTAAATTAACTAACATAATCTTAGCAACTATTTAAGATAGGCATTTTCAAAGGAAATATCAGACATGCTGCTGGCTTATTGGAAACAACTACTGTATCATCTTAGCAATAGCACATTATATAAAAGCACCTTTGAAATGCTCACATGTAATTGTGGGAGAATTTTCACTAAAGGGGGATATGAAAACTTTGGGAATACCGAAATTGAAAAATTAAGAAATGGAGACAAATTTAGTTATTCATTTAGTAGTATTAAAATATAGCAACACATTTTATACACCTTTCTATGTGTGATGTCCTCCCACTAAGTGTTTTTTATTAGTAATCATTTAAAACTATGAAATTCTCAACATTTGTATTTTTATAAGAAACCTGAACTGAGAGGAGTTAATAAGTCACCCGATACATGCTCATCAGATGAGGTGCACAGGGAGACAGTCCAAGCTGCCCTCACTAGCTCAAGCTGCTTTTCTTTTTTCTCAGGTTAGGAATGATTATATAGTAACTAGTTTTATGTCACTTCTTGCTGGACATATAACACTTTTAACTTATACCTCTGTGCTGAACGCTATCTTAGTATACAATACTCTTGGATATAAACAACTTGATCTTTTTCAATGGCAAGGACCTTTGCCATTAATGGCAGGATCACTGGGAGTTACTATGTCAAGTAGCTGTTAGAGAACTGTGATCTTCCAAAGCAGATCTAAGTGCATCGGTGGTAGTGCAGTATGTTGATATGCACACTCTTGTTAAAGAGAACATAGAAATTCCAGTAGAGATAAAATAGGAGAAAAGCTGTGAATTATCTTTAAAGGACAAAAGCTAAACATGCCCTACTTAACTCCACGCACAGTGGGTACATGTAAAACAGATACAATGAAATATTTTTTAAATGACAGAGAATATTACAGATGATACAGATAACTTACTAAACACAAAATTTGATGTAAGGCCAGATGACTTTTCACTTTTCTGATGTATGTGTGTGATGGTATCTGTTGTTGTTGGGTAGAAACAGTGTTGATGGAAGAGCTTTCCCTCAGCCTGATATATAATTCACCACTGGCAGATTCACCCTGGAAACCCCTTGGGTGAAATTTTCATGTTCTATGTTCTGGAAAGAACAAGAATCATGAAAATAATTATAATGGACATCTCTTGGGGATTTTTTTTGTCAAGAGTGATGACTTTTGCGTATTTCAGAGCTCTAAACAGGGAGATGAGGAAAATCACATAAAACAACTAAGCATTCAAGTAGTGGTTTTAGATTATATTTCATTTAACCTGCATATGCTAAGGAATATCCTCTGCAATCTTCATCCCCACTATGTACACCCTGAACTACAATGGTAAACTAGCATCATTGAGCCGACACTGATGCACTGTTACTATGCAAGATTGATAGTTTACAGTCAGGTTCACTGTTGGTGTTGTACATTCTATGAATTTTTGACAAATTTACACTGATATGTATTCATCATAGTATTGTATTGTGCAGAATAAATTCACTGCATTAAAAGTCTTCTGGGTTCTGACTACTTTTTCTTCCCTCTCTTTTGACCTCTGGGAACTCTTGATCTTTTCAATGACTCCAGTTTTAACCATTTCTATAGTATTGTATATTTGGAATCATATAGAATATAATATGCATTTATATGTTTCTTTCATGCCTTTTCATGGCTGGGTAGCTTATTTAATAATAGTATTGAATAATATTTCTTTGTCTGGATATACCACAGATTACTTACCCATTTACCTACTCAGTTACAACCAATTTTTTTGCATATATTAATAAAGTTGTTGTAAACATCAGTTGTAGATTTTTGTGTGGAAAGAAGTTTTCCGTGCCTTTTGTCAAATACCAAAGAAAGTGCTTATTTAATCGGATGGTAAAATTGTCTTTCGTTTGTAAGAAACTACCAAAGTGTACTGTTTTCCATTCCCATCAGCAATGAATGAGGGTACTTGGTGTTCTATACTGTTTTCTGTATTTTTATTGTCAGTGTTTTGTATTTAGTGATTCCAGTAGGATTCTAATGGTATCTCATTATTGTTCTAATTTTCAAATCTCGAATGTTACATGATGTTGAATAATTTGTCCTATGTTTGTCATTTTCATATATTGCTTTTATAAAGAGTTATTTATTTATTTGTAGGACAACTTGGGTGTAGGCCAGAAGTTATCGGTGTGAGAGGATTCACCAGAGACAGAGTGGGGAGCAGGACAGCTAGATTTACTGAAATACACCTCTAAGGGGAGCAGTGGGCAAGACACAAGAAGTCTGCTGCACCATATGTGGATTAGCTCCATGGTTGGGGATGGAAATCAGGCTGTACTGGTGATAGCGCTGAGACTAAACACCAAGGCCACCAGTAAGGCCCATTTTTATATATTCTTTAGTAAGTTTTTTGCCCAATTTTAAATCAGGTTGCCTTTTTAATGTTAAGCTTTAAGAGTACTTTGTGTATGTTGGATTATATGCCATTATCAGATATTTACTTTGCAAATATTTGCTCTTTTGTGACTTATGTTCAAAATCATTTGACATTGTCTTTCTCAGATTAAATGTTTTCAATTTTAATGAAGTCCAGCTTATCAGTTGTTTTTTTATTCATCATATCTTTGGTCATTGCCACACTGAAGTTCATATAGGTTTTTTCCTGTGTTGTATTTGAGAAGATTGATGTTTTGCATTTTAATTTACACTGTGCATTCTTTTCCCACTTATATTATCTGAACACATTAAGAGAGCACATATTTACTAACTCTTCTTGAATCCAAGTTGGTTTCTCATTGAAAGTATTTGCAGCATCTTTAAAAATCAATCTGAAACCATTTAATTTTTGTAGGTGTTATGTTTGAACGTAATGTGTGATTTTTATAAATTTGCTGTGCTTTTACTTGGATTACTTTCTATGGATCTTATCACATTTTTGTAAAAGCAAATCTGCTGTGTTGGTATCATTTGACGGCCGTATCCAAATAGCACTTCAATTAAAAATAAATAAATGATTTTAATTAAAAAAGAAAACTTTTTAGAAACTTAAACATTACCTTGTCTCTAACTTCTACATTTTACCTAAGTATCCTCTCTAGGACTCACAAAAGCACTCCAGAGTTTCTTCATGGCTGTCTTCAATTCTTTGTTTCTCAGGGTAATTGGATTCAAGATAGGGGTGACAATGGTGTACAATACAGTAAGAAATTTATACACTGAATGGTTACTGAAGGGCCAGATATAGATGAAGATGCAGGGACCTAAGAAGAGAATCACCAGAGTGATGTGGGCAGTCAAGGTGGAACAGGCTTTGGACTGCCGGGCAGAAGAGTGGCTCCTAATGGTCAGGAGGATCAGATTGTAGGAGATGAGCAAAATAATGAAACAGCTCAGAGAGATCATGCCACTGTTAGCAACAATGACTATCTGTACAGCACAGGTATCTGTGCAGGCAAGCTTAGTAACCAGAGGGAGGGCACAGAAAATGCTGTCCACTGCATTGGGACCACAGAAAGGCAAGTTCACAACAAAGGGTATCTGAATCCCTGAATGAAGGAGTCCTAAGGACCATGAGGTCATGACCAGCAGGACACACACCTTCTTGCTCATGATAGTCATGTTATATAGTGGCTTACAAGTATCCACATATCTGTCTAGGCCATGGAGACCAAAAGTACCATTTCCACTCCACCCAGTAAGTGAAGAAGAAAGATTTGTGTGAAGCATCCACAAAGGAAATAGTCTGTTGCTGTTTTCCCAAGTTTACAATCATCTTAGGGGTGGCAAAGGAAGCAAGGGTCATATCCACAAAGGAGAGGTTCCCAAGGAGAAAGTACATGGGGGTGTTCAAGTTTGAGATGTAAAACACAGACCATAATGAGAAGGTTGCCTGAGACTGTGACCACATAGATAACTGAGAACAGTGCAAAGAGAAGAAACTGAATATCCTAGGAGCTGGTCAGTCACAGCAACGTGAACTCTGACACTTGGGACTAATTTAACTGTTCTAGGGACTCCATATTTGGCTTCTTATGGAATGTCCTGTAGAGAGAAAAGAGAATAATAGACCACGTATGTTGCTGGGATTTTCCATTTCGTTTAGTCTTTTAATGATCTAATTTGACTTTGAAACTTAGTGTTATTTTTGTTATATCTAGAAGGATGTCATACCATTAAAATTTTCTGCCTCTAACACTGACTAATAATTTACTGATAATTGGTTTACTTATTTTTTTTTATTTATTTTTGATTGATTATTTATTACTTACTTAATTTATTGAATGATATATTTCTTGGTTCAAGTAAATAATCCATGAGCCCAGATAATTCTTTTTCACAGGACAAAGGGATACTTTCACCTTGTAGAGTATTGTGTTTTTCCCATAATTGAGATCCCTCAGTCCGAATTTCTGGAAGGATATAAGGACTCTGCACATGCGTGAATCTGGGAGTTATTATCTATCAACAATGTCTTAAGAAATTCTGTTTTAGTTCTGAATCTGCCTCAGAGTTAAGAATGTCTCTGATCCTGCAGCTCTCGATAGTTGAATGAATGAGGTTGGAGTGGACCAGTTTGCCTTCTTGAATTTTTACGAATCCAAAGTGATAGATATCAGATGTCTTCACACTCTTGGAAAGCCATTCTGGCAGAGATGATTTTCCTAATGTGTCTCAACTGTTATAGCTGGCAATTGTGGCTGAAACCCAAATATTAGATAGTTCTTACAAGATCCGTAGGTTCCACAGGCAGCTGCGGCTAAGCAGCAGGAACTAACATTCTGTTTCTCAGTGGCCCTGTCTTACCTAAGAAGGGTCATGTATTATTGAAGGCGCAAGAAAGACTGAGACGTATAAGTATTATTTGTGACATTTATTATTATTTTTTAAATATATATATTTTTATTGTTATTTATATATTTTACATTTTGTATTCCCCTTGGGTAAACCACCATATTCACCCGTGATCCATCTCCATAGTCCCTTGTGTTCTTTTCTACTTACTCCGTTTTGTGCCCTTATCCTCCCCCCGTCTACACACCCCAGTGTCTCTCTCCTATTTGGTTTCCCTATAGTCCTGTTATAAGTGAAACCATTCGGCGGCCTCCCTGGTGGCGCAGCGGTTAAGCGCGGAGCTGTCGGCAGCGGCGATGTGAGTTCGACACCCGGCCCGGGAGAATACCACATGGCGTGGCAGAGCTCTCCTACCTCGCCCGCTGCTCCCCTCAGCAGTGTACCTCTGATCTGCCTGTTCTGCTCCCCACTCTGTCTCTGGTGAACCCTCTCGCCGCCCCTCGCCTCTGGCCTGTACCCCAGCTTGTATGTATAAATAAAAAAAATAAATCTTTAAAAAAAAAAGTGAAACCATTCGATATTTTTCTCTTTCTTTCTGGCTTATTTCGCTGAGTATGATCCCCTCTAATTCCATCCATTTCACTGCAAATTGCATGTGTTTATCTTCTTTGAATGCTGAATAGTATTCCTTAGTGTATAGGTACCACATCTTTTTTTTTTTGTTATTTTTGTTTGTGTCTTTTACATTACTGTACATTCCCTGTAGGTTTCCCACCACCAATTCACCTGTGAACCGTCACCACAGTCCCTTGTGCTTCCTCCTCCTCCGTTCTGAGCCCCAGTCCTCCGACCTCTCTTGCTGATTGATGCTCTTGTATTTGGTTCCTCTCTATTCCTGTTATAAGTGAGACTATTCAATATTTTTCTTTTTCCTTTTGGCTTATTTCGCTGAGCATGATCCCTTCTAGTTCCATCCGTGTTGCTGTGAATTGCATGTGTTTATCTTTTTTGAATGTTGAATAGTATTCCATTGTGTATATGTACCACATCTTCTTGATCCAGTCATCTATTTTTGGGTATCTGGGTTATTTCTATATCTTCGCTATTGTAAATAGTGCTGCAATAAACATATGGGTGCGGGTATCCTTTTGGATTAGTGTTTTTGTGTCCTTTGGGTAGATTCCCAAAAGTGGTATTGCTGAGATATATGGTAGCTCCACGTTTATTAATTTGAGGAAACGCCATACAGCTTTCCACAGTGGTTGGATCAGTTTGCATTCCCACCAGCAGTGTAGAAGAGTTCCTTATTCTCCACATCCTCGCCAGCATTTGTTGTTGCCTGTTTTTTTAATGTGTGCCATTCTCACTGGCGTGAGGTGGTATCTCATTGTGGTTTTGATTTACATTTTCCTGATTATAAGTGATGTTGAACATTTTTTCATATGGCTGTTGGCCATTTGCTTTTCTTTTTTGGAGAAGTGTCTTTTTAGCTCTTCTGCCCATTTTTTGTTTGGATTAATGGCTTTGTTTTTCTTGAGTTGTGTGAGCTCCTTGTAGAGTTTAGTTATCCATCCTTTATTAGTTGTATTGTGTGCAAAGATTTCCTCCCAATTTGTAGGGTGTCTGTTTGTTTTGATTATTGTGTCTTTTGCTGTACAGAAGCTTTTTAGTTTGATGTAGTCCCATCTGTTTATCTTCTCCTTGACTTCCTTTGCTTTTTGGAATGTGTCTTTAAACATATTGCTCAGATGTATGAGTTTCACCTATATTTGTAGGTGTTTCACCTATATTTTCTTCTATAAATTTTATGGTTTCAGGTCTTACGTTCATGTCTTTTATCTGTTTTGAGTTGGTTTTTGTGCATGGTGTGAGGTAGTAGTCTAGCTTCATTTTTTTGCATGTAGCAGTCCAGTTTTCCCAGCACCATTTATTGAACAAACTAACCTTGTTCCATTGCATATTCTATGCTCCTTTGTCAAAGATTAGTTGTCCATAGGTATGTGGATTTATTTCTGGGTTTTCTATTTGATTCCCTTGGTCTGTGCTTCATTTTGGTTCCAGTACCATGCTGTTTTAATTATTATGGCTTTGTAGTATAGTTTGAAATCTGGGCATGTAATCCCTCCATTTTCTTTCTTTTTAGTCAGGAGAGCTTTGGCTGTTCGAGGTTTTTTGTGGTTCCATATAAATTTCCTCAATATTTGTTCTATTTCTTTGAAGAATGTCATTGAGATTTTAATCGGAATAGCGTTGAATCTGTAAATTGCTTTTGGTAGTATGGCCATTGTGATAATGTTTATTCTTCCAATCCATGAACATGGGATGTCTTTCCATTTTTTTGTGTCCTCCTCTATTTCTCTTAATAGAGTTTTATAGTTTTCTTTGTATAAGTCCTTCACCTCTTTTTTTAGGTTACCTCCCAGGTATTTTATTTTTTTTTGTTTCAGTTTTGAAGGGGTGATTCTCTTGATTTCTTCTTCTGAGTGTTTGTATATAGGAAGGCTACTGATTTTTGTGCATTGATTTTGTATCCTGCTACTTTACCAAACTGGTTTATAATTTGGAGTAGTTTTTCTAAGGAGTTTTTCGGATTCTCTCTGTATATTATCATATCATCTGCCAAAAGCGATAATTTAATTTCTTCTTTCCCTAGTTGGATTCCTTGTATGTCTTCCTCTTGTCTTATTGCTCTGGCTAGGATTTCCAGTATTATATTGAAGAGCAATGGTGAGAGTGGACATCCTTGCCTTATTCCTGATCTTAGGGGAAAGACTTTCAGCTTCTCACCATTGAGGATACTATTGTCGGTGGGTTTGTTGTATATGGCTTTTATTATATTGAGGTTTGTTCCTTCTATCCCAAGGATTTCGAGGGCCTTTATCATGAATGGATTTGACTTGGTCAGATGCTTTCCCAGCATCTATTGACATGATCATATGGTTTTTATATTTCTTTTTGTTGATGTGTTATTGATTTTCGGATGTTGAGCCATCCTTGTGTCCCTGGAATAAATCCCACTTGGTTGTAGTCTATTATCTTTTGGATGAATTGTTGGATCCTGTTGGATAATATTTTGTTGAATATTTTTGCATTGGTGTTCATTAGAGAGATTGGTCTGTAGTTTTCTTTTCTTGTGTTGTCTTTGTTTGGTTTGGTAATAGTGTTATATTGGCCTCGTAAAACGTGTTTGGTAGTATTTCTTCCTTCTCAATTTTTTGAAAGAGTTTATCTAAGATAGGGATTAGTTCATTTTTGAATGTTTGGTAGAATTCGTTTATCAAACCATCTGGTCCTGGGCTTTTGTTTGGGGGGAGGGTTTTGATTACTGTTTCAATTTCACTTCTTGTGATAGGCCTGTTTAGATGTGCTATATCTTCTTTATCTAGTTTTTGGTGGTTGTATAGGTTTAGGAATTTATCCATTTCCTCTAAGTTGTTGAATTTGTTTCCATATAGCTGTTCATAGTAATTTCTGATTATTCTTTTGATTTCTGCTGTCTCTGTTGTAATTTCTCCTCTTTCATTTATGATTCTATTTATTTGTGTTCTCTCCCATCTTTGTTTTGTAAGCCTGGCTAGTGTTTAGTCTATTTTGTTTATTTTTTTTCAAAGAAACAGTTTTTGGTTTCATTGATCTTCTGGATCTTTTTTTTTATTTCCATTTCATTTATTTCTGCTTTGGTTTTTATGATTTCCTTTCTTATGTTGGCTTTTGGGTTATTTTGTAGTTCATTTTCTAGTTCTTTGAGATGGGAGATTAAATTGTTTCTTTTAGTTGTTTCTTGTTTCTTGATGTGAGCCTGTATTGCTATATATTTCCCTCTTATTACGGCTTTTGCTGTGTCCCAGACATTCTGGAATGTTGTGTCTTCTATGTCATTCATTTCTAGGCATTTTTTAATTTCTTCTTTGATCTCCCTATTAGTCCAGTGATCTTCCAGCAGTGTTGGTTTCATCCTCCATGAAGTAAGAGGTTTCCTTTTTTTCTTTTTTTTTTTTTAAAGATTTATTTATTTATACATACAAGCTGGGGTACAGGCCAGAGGCATGGGGCAGTGAGAGGGCTCACCAGAGACACAGTGGGGAGCAGAACAGACAGATCAGAAACACACTGCTGAGGGGAGCAGCGGGCGAGGCAGGAGAGGTCTGCCGCACCATGTGGGATTCTCCCCGGCCGGGCATCGAACTCGCATCGCGCGCTGCCGACAGCTCCACAGCACAGCGCTCAACCGCTGCGCCACCAGGGAGGCCCCTCCTTTTTTTCTTTGCATGGTTTATTTCTAATTTGATTTCTTTATGATCTGAGAAGATAGTAGGTATGATTTTGATCTTAATGTATCTGTGGAGGTTTGTTTTGTGACTGAGTATTTGATCAATCTTGGAGTATGATCCGTGTACACTTGAGAAAATTTTGTATTCAGATTTTTGGGGATGTAGTGCCCTATAAATATCTGTTAGGCCCATGTGGTCTAGGTCCTTACTTTGAGCTTTAGTGTCCTTGTTTATTTTTTTTCTTGTTGATTTGTCCATTGGTGAGAATGGGGTGTTGAGATCTCCTACTCTATGTGTATTTCATTTGATGTCTGTTTTCAGGTATTATAATAATTGTCTTATACATTTTGGTGCTCCTTCATTTGGGGAGTATATGTTGATTAGGGTTATATCATCTTGCTGAATTGTCACCTTAATCAAGATGTAGTGTCCATCTTTGTCTCTTTTTACCTTTTTTAATTTGAAGTCTATTTTATCTGATATCATTATAGCTGTCCCTGCCTTCTTTTTTGGTCTGTTTGCTTGTAGGATTGTTTTCCAGCCTTTTACTTTCAATCTGTGTTTATCTTTTGTAGTTAAATGTGTTTCTTGTAGACAGCAGAAGGTTGGGTTCTGTTTTTTGATCCATCTTGCTACTCTTTGCCTTTTTATTGTTGAGTTTAGTCCATTTACATTTAGAGTTAATATTGATACCTTGGCATTTATATTTGCCATTCTATTTATCTTTTTGTGTTTTTATTTCTTGTTTTATTGTGATTTTCTTTTACGTTCCTCTGTTTGTTTTGGTTTTAGGACTTCTTGTAGTATTTTTTGGAGTGGGGGTTTAGTCACTACGAATTTCTTTTTGAAGTCTTTTTTTGTCTGAGAAGGTCCTTATACTTTATTCATAGAGGTAGGAGATCTTTGCGGGGTAAAGTATTCTTGGTTGGTATTTAATGTCTTGGAGTTTGTTGAATATGTCCCGCCATTCTCTTCTTGCCCATATCGTTTCTTTGGAGAAGTCTGATGTCATCCTGATTGGTTTTCCTTTATATGTTAATTGTTTCCTCCCCCTTGTCAGCTTCAATATTTTTTCCTTATCCTGTACTCGTGTGAGTTTTACTATCATATGCCTAGGTGTAGTTCTTCTAACATCATGTTAATTTGGAGTTCTTTTTGCTTCTTGTATGTCTATTTTCATACTTGGCAAGTTTTCTTCTATCACCTCCTTAAATATTTTCTCTGCTCCTTGGACCCTCTCCTCTCCTTCTGGGATCCCTATAACTCTTAAATGTCCTTTCTTCATGGTGTCAGATAGATCTCGAATTGTTTTTTCATTTTTTTCCCTTCGTGCTTCTATTTCCTTTTCCTTTTTGATTCTTTTATTATCTGAATCTTTGAGTTTGCTGACATGGTCTTCCATATGATCGATTCTGCTTTCTGCTTTTCCCAGTGTTCTTTAGTTCTTCTGTTAGACTCTTATACTTCTTCTTTAGGGTCTCGATTTTATTCTTCAGGTCGCTATTTTTTTCATTTCATTTTTTTCCTTGAGTATCATGATTTTAAATTCTCTATCTGAGAGGCAGAGCTCTTCCATGTCATTATTGTTGAGTTCTGATGTTTGATTTTCTTTTTGCGGTGTGTCCTTCCCCTGCTGCTTGCTTGGTTATTTGTATTTCTTTCTCCCTGTTTGTCTTCTGATTTGTTGTAATTGTTGGGAAATTTTGGCACTGGTACTGGCAGGCATCTTTTTGGGGTACTCCTTCCTGGATGTGGAGGGCTGATGATCTGATCAATTCTGTTCCTGGAAGGCCAAACCACCACTGGGTAGTGATGCTGGCAGTATGTTGTCTGTAGAGATCCTCTTCCTCTCTTTTAACTCCAAAGGTCCAGAAGGTGATTTTGTGGTCCCCAGCTCCAACAGCAGTGTTGAGGCTGTGTTTTACAGGGTATCATGATGGTTGATGTTCTCAGTGCCAGCACTACTCAGTTCAGAGAACCTAGGCACTGAGGGCTGTGGCTGGTCTGCAGTAGCTCCTTGCAGGCTATCCTATCCAACCAGGCTCACATTTTCAGTTTTAGTGGCAAAAATAGTATTTTCCCCTATTCCACCCCTGAGTGCTACAGCTCAGAGCCAGTATTGTCAGTGGTGATGGAGATGGTGGTGTAGGCGTGAGCCCTACTCCAGTGCGTGCTCGGATCTGAAAACCCAAGGCCAGAGGCCAGGGGCTTAACTTGCTCTGTGAAGGCTAACCTCTTGGCATGGCACTCCCATTCTCTTGTTGGATTGGGCGATGTACGTTGTACCTTTCCAATACAATGCTTGGGAGTGTGCTTCCCAAGGGAGGCCTGGGGGCCCAGTCTGATGTGGCGGCAGCAGAGTGGGAGTGGTTGATCAATCCGGGTTCCCCTCACTCCCTTGAAACCCCTGCACAGTCACCTGATGGTGTAACTTGTTCTCAGCAGCTAATCTCCTGTCCAGGAACTCACCCGGTACAAATGGAGTGCTGAAGGTTCCTTGTGTTCGAGAGTTTGCTTCCCCAGCTGGCCTGGGTGTTCAGCCAGCGATGACGGCAGTTTGTGGATGTGGTTGATAAATCTGGGCTCCCCTTGGTCCCTGAGAATCCCTGAAGCACACACCCAGGTGTGTAACTTTCTCCGGATGGCTTGACTGCCATCTGGGAACTCACCCAATATGGGATGGAGCGCACGCTTGGGAACGATTCCTTCCCCTAGAGCACCCAAGAGTTTGCTTCCCTGTGCAAGTCCGGAGGCTTAGCTGGGTGATGGCGGCCATGTGTGGAGGCGGTCACTCAATCCAGGCTCCCCTTGGTTTCTGGGATCCCCTGAAGCACGCACCTGAGGTTGTAACTTCTCCGGGTCCTTGGCACCGTCCAGAGACTACTCGGTGTGGGATGGAGAATGCACATGGGTTTGGTTCCTTCCGCTAGTGCACCCGAAGTTCGCTTCCCCGTGCAAGCCTGGGGGCTCAGCCAGGCAATAATCTATTTGTGACATTTAAATCTTGCTGCATTTAGATCCAATGCCACATCCTACCTGTTCTTATGAAACTATTATTTGAGAAAATCAGGTTATGAAATTCATGTTTACTTATATATTTTTTCCACTGACTTCTGTTCACATTAATACAAAATAATACTGACCTGAATATAGTGGGCCACAGCCCACACTGGACCTCAGTCTGGAGATACCACTCTAATTTCTTTAATTCTGATAAAATTGAGAGAACATTATGGTCCAATCAGGAGGATACTCGGTGTGTGTGTGTGTGTGTGTGCATGTGTGTGTGTGCACACGCATGTGCGTGCTGTGTGTTTGATGCACGAACAACCTGAATAGGAGTATGATTAGTCACTAGGTGGAAATGAAATTTAGTGTCATGATTTACATGCTTTTTGATTAAGGTCTGAGAATGAGTATGATGCATTCTGAAATAGAGATGAAAGACTAGGACTAAAAGCCAGGTTTGCGTGCCTTTGGTGGCTCATCTTTCTCTCCAGCTCTCAGTTTCCCAGACTTATACAGAAAAAAAAATGTTGATCTAAACCTCTGAGTTTCTTTAGGCACAGTTTATACTTCCCTGTTATTGAGGGAGCCATTACTATCCTTTATGAAGCTGTTATTCCATCCCATTTCAGAATTTTATTGCTTATTACCTAGTTTGATTTTAGCTTTTAACCAACTCAGTGGTATATAATACATGGAAATTGTTGTCTAAAGGTTCTCTGTGAGAACTCTTTTGCCTTCTTTCTTAGGTAGTAGTATTTTTTATTTTCTTTCCTCCAGGCACCCAGAGCACTGCTCACCCCAGAGGCTCAGGCCTTTGGTTATCCCTCTGAGCTTGTCCTCCACGAAATGTACCTTCCAGTTCAAAATGCTTCATCATTTTCCATATTTCAAAACTTTACAATGTGCAGAAACTTTGTGACTAATCTTCATCTTGGCAGAACTTATCATAAGGCAATGACCAATTAGATGCTTTAAAACCATTATCATAACATTATTTTATATGCAAAAATTTGAAGCAATAAATGAATGCCCTACATTGGGGCTTTCTGTCTTAAAACATTAAAAGAAATTTGGAGTGCAGTGTTATATGCTAACAGTGAAGTGATGTTTGAGCCAATTATTTAAGAACATGGAAAATGCTCACTTTTTTAAAAGTAAAAAGTGTGCTGTAGAAAGAATTCCTCCTAATTATTTTTTTAAGATAACTGTCAAATTTTATGTAATGATGTGAATAGTCATTTCATTCAGTAGTATTTCTAACAAGAGATAGATCTGTAGGTAAAATAGTTCATCTTATTTCTAGTCAGAAAAATGTGCAAAATATAATAGCAACATGACATCAATTCTCATGCAACTGATAAACACTAAAAACAAGTTAGCAAATGTGATGAGATATGACTGAAGGCTACTCATGTTATTAACATTTAATGTGAAAGAATTATGATCCTATTTATTAAATTTAAAAAGATACTGGTGGTTTGTAATGTATTCCATGGAAATAACTTATAACATATAAAAGTACATGCTGATGAACACTCATTTTACCACAACTGAGGAGTCAAAAGTGGAATGGGAGGGGAAAATCATGCTCCTCTACAAGGGAATCGTTGACTACACCTACTTATGTTTAATTTTGAGACTTCACACAACTTGTATTGAGAATAAATCGACAAGTAAAAATATTGGATACTCTGAGTATATTTTAACTGCAAAATTCCAATTTCTGGATTTCTTCTAAGGCTCCTATCAAGAGTTTCACACTACCTACAGAAGAGACAAAAGCATATTGTCATGTGAATATAAGCTTGAAAAGCAGTAACAAAACCACATTTTCTCCAGACCACTCAAGGAAATAAAATATGGGATACATACTGTACACTCAATTTGTCCTTCAAATAGATCAGAATTAAACAATAATGCTTTTGAGTTTGCAAGGTTTTGTTGAATATTATGTGTTTATGCACATTCTGAGGTATCGCCTAGAAGATGAACTTCATGCAAACAAGAGCTGTTTGGGGACCCTTCAGCAAAACTGGTGCTTAGAATTTTATAGATTCTATAATAGATTTAAAATTTAAACAAAAGTAAGGCTCCACATGTAAGATTAGTATGTAATGTTCATTCATAGGATCCATTATTATTAAAGTAAGCATTTTTACTGGGGAAGATTTTGTGAATCTAAGAGTACAACGATTTGTTGATTTTTTCATTAACAATATGTAGGCTTCAAAACTGCAACCCAATGTTCTTTGAAGTAGAATCATGGGCCTGAAAGAAAGCTACACACTAATGGAAGTTATAAAATACTTTACCAAAGAGATACAACAGTAAATTTAAAAAGCAAATATAAAGGACAATTTTAAAGAGACTTGTTGACACTAACACAAAATAAGCAAAACAATTGACAAAACAGGACAGATCTGTGAATACACATTGAAACAAATCAATCTGTGACAGTTCAAGCAGAAAATACACGAAATTAAAAATTATCTCCATGAAAAGAAAAGAAATTCAAATTTATAATACCACTAAGCTATATATTTTGTATAGACATATAGATATAGATATGGTTTTATAGATATAGATAGAAATATATGGATCTAGATTTATATGGTTTTCTAGAAAAAACACATTTTCAATTGTACATTTAGCTGTATGTACCAGTGATGAATTAGTTAACATTAGTGATTTCACTAAAGTCTTCATTTCCCTAAGGGAGTTGAGGTTTTCATACCAAAGCCTGAAAAAGTATTTTGTATATGTTGGGTACTTTCAGTAGGCAGTCAGTGAACTCTCACTGAAAAAGTAAATTTTTAAAAGCACTTTATGCATGATAGTGAGGATTTTTTAAAATAGCACAACTGGAAATCAATTTAAATTTTTACGTATTTCTAAAATACTTAATCTTAGTTTTTCCTTTATGTAACCACAAATTTGATAAGCAGAGAAAATTAAAATGTGATGTGTGAATTTGTATTCCTGTCTCAGCAACTTTTGGACATATCGTTTCTATTTTTAAAAAACGTTTTCATCACTCGAAATCCTGTACCTGCAAACAGGTACATTCCGTTATCTTATTTCCTAGTAACTGCATATTCACTTTCTGTTTGTGTAGTTGACTGATCTTGACATTTCAAGAAGTGGAATTACATTATGTGACCTTCGTGTGTCTGACTTACTTCACTTAATATAATGTTTCCAATGCTTATATACATGGTGACCTACATCAGACCATAGAACCCATGCAAGTTCTCCTCATTTCTCCCCTATTTCAAACCTCATTATAATCGTGCACACTACTTTTCCAAATGTCACATTAACAATTTCAGAAATTAGGATATTGATATATTGTCTTGAGGACCAATATTAATACCACTATGAGACCCTTCTAACATACATATTTGCAAAATGTTTTTTACCCTAAGTTTCTTTTTACTTTCTTGCATACATCTTTTTTAAAAGATTTATTTATTAATGCATGCAAGAACTGTGGTATAGGCTAGAGGTGTGTGGGAGTTTGAGAGGATTCACCAGAGAAAGACTGGGGAGCAGAATAGGCACATCTACTGGAGTACACTGCTGAGGGGAGTAGCAGTTGAGACAGGAGAGGTCTGCTGCACCATATGGGGAGCTCCCTGGCTGGACATCTAACTCGTACTGCAATGGCTGTGGATAGCTTCAAGGTGCTGCAACTTAACCTGTTGTGCCACAAGGGAGGCCCTCTTGTGTACATCTTTTGGCATGCAAAATGCTTAAGTTGTGATGAAGTCTAACTTATCAATTTTTTCTTTTGGTGATTGTGCTGTTATTTTAAAGAAACAATCGACCAAGGTAGAGCCATTTGTCTCGATTAGTTCTATTGAATTTCTGGCCTCTATGCCATTAGGCTTTTCTGGGACACTAGCATGGATTCCAACACCTTCTTAATTGCTTTCCACCAAGTTGTCCTTGGTTTTTGCTTTTTTTTTTTTTGCATTGTGTAAATTTTTCACTTCCCCCAGTATTATGAAGAATCGACATACATTACTGTATTAGTTAAAGGCATAAGACATGAATGATTGTATCAGGTTTACCTCTTTCTTCCAGGTACAGCTTTTGATCACCCCTTGCCCGTGATAAACACAAGTCACAAATCTGTTCTCTTTTCTATGGTTTAGTTATCTTTTTGAAAAATTCCACATATAAGACAGATCATATTGTATTTATATTTCTCTGTCTGACTTGTTTCATCAGCATAATACCTTCCCGATCCACTCCTGATGAAAATGGTAGAATTTTTCATTTCTTATGCCAAAATAACACACCAGTGTGTGTTAATTTCTGTTTATATGTTTATATAATTATATTAATTGTTTTAGGATTCTCCGTAATGTTTTTCATAGTGACTTTTCCAATTTACAGTCTACCAAGAGTGCACAAGGGTTGCCTTTTCTCCACATCCCACCAGCACTTGTTATCTCTTATCAGTGTGATGATGGCCATTCTAACAGGTGTGAGGTAATTTACAACTCCCTAATGATGTGGAGCATCATTTATGTACTTGTTGTTCTTTTATATATCTTTGCTGGAAAAACATCTCTTGATGTCCCTTACCATTTTTAGGTAGGGCTATGTGGAAGTTGTATGAGATTTTTCTTTGATTAACTTAGAGTAATAACCCTTTTCAGATATGTGATTTGCAAAGGACTTTTCCCATTCCACAGGTTGTACTCACTTTCTTGGTGGTTTCTTTTCCACTGCAGAAGGTTTTAGTAGGCCCACTTGTTAATTTTTGATGTTTTTGCTTGTGCGTTAGGTGTTACATCCAAAAATTATTTACCAAGATCCATGTCAAAGAGCTTTATTTCTGTGTTTTCCTCTAGGAGTTATGATTTTAGATCTTATGTGTAAGCATTCAATTTCTTCTTGACATAATTTCTATGAATGGTATAAAGGTAGCTTTGCCAATTCATCCTTTTTCATGTAAATGTCCAATTATTCCAGCCTCATTTACTTAAGAGTCTGCCTTAACTGTTGGCTATTCTTAGATCCCTTTTCAAGTATGAGTTGAACATATATGCTTGGGCTTATATCAGGGTCCTCAAGTCTGTTCCATTGGTTTATTTGGTGCTTTTTATGGCAATACCATACTCTTCTGTAACTTAAGCTGTATGGTATAGTTTAAAATCAGGAAGTATGATACTTCCTGTTTTTTTGTTTTGTTTTTGGTTTTCAGGATTCCTGTGACTTATGGGGCTGTTTGTTGTTCCATAAATTTAAAAGTTTTTTCAATTTTGAAAAATACCTTTGGAATCGTGATAGGGACTCCATTGAATCTACAGATGGATTTTGCTAGCATTGACATTTTAACAACATATTCTATTCCAATGATAATACCTTTTCATTTATTTGTGTTATATGTGTCTTCTTTGATTTCTTTCTTCAAATTTTTGTAGCTCAGCTTTCAACTCCATGGCTAAATTTATTCCTAAGTATTTTCTTTTTTTGATGGTACTATACATGGGATTGGGTTCTTTTTTTTTCCAGAAATTTTGCTTTCAGTATGTAGAAATACTATCAAATTTTTCTGTTAATTTTGCTTCTTGCAGCTTTACTGAAATCATTGATTAGATATGACCTAACTTTTTGAACCCAAACAATTTAGGATTCATCAAATCCTAATTGATTTCATCGGGAATTAGAGGCAATTATTCTTTTTTCTTTTCAATTCTGACACGTTTTATTACTTTTTCTTACCTAGTTGCTCTAGCTCAGACTCTCAATAATATGTTGAGTGTTGACATCTTTGTCTTATTTCTGATCATAGTAAAAGAACTTTCAAACTTTAACCACTGAGTATTATATTATTAGTGGACTGATTTCATATGGATCTTAATATATTGAGATGTGTTCCCTGGGCTTCCTGGTGGTGCCAAGGTTAGACGCTGTGCTGTGGAGCTGTTGGTAGCAACGACGTGCATTCCACACCTGGTGGGGGAGAGTCCCACATGGCACAGCAGACCTCTCCTGCCTCGTTGATCTGCCTGTTCTGCTCCCCACTCTGTCTCTGGTGAACCCTCTTGCCGCCCCAAGCCTCTGTTCTGTTCCCCAGCTTGTATGCATAAATAAATAAATCTTTAAAAAAAAAAAAAGATATGTTCTTATACATGCCTCACTTGTTAAGTTTTATTATTAATTGTATTTTGTTTAATACTTTTTCTTCATCGATTGTGATAATTATATGATTTTTCTTTCATCTTACTAATGTCATATATCACATTTATTGATTTGTGTTTGTTGAACCATCTTTCCATACCAGAGTAAATCCCACTTGATCATGGCAATGATTCCTTTAATGTGTGTTGAATTCACTCTCTTAATGTTTTATTGAAAATATTTTCATCTATATGCATCAGGGATATTGACATTGGTATTATTTCATAGTAGTGTCCTTTTCTAATTTTGGTGGAGGATATTGCTGTGCTTGTAAAATGAGTTTGTCAGGGTTCCTTCCTCTTTGATATTTTGAAAAGTTTGAGAAAGATTGGCATCAATCTTCTTTGAAATGTTCAGTAAAATTCATCTGTGAATTCTTCTGGCCATGGACTCTTTCTTGTTGAAAGAATTTTGTTTACCAATTATATATCTTTATTTGGTCTATTTAGATATTCAATTTATTCCAAATTAAGTCTGGCAAGTGGTATGTTCCTAAGAATTTTTCTCTTTCCTTTAGTTTTTGCAGTTTGTTAGCATATAGTCGTTTAGCCCTATGGTTCTTTTAATGTCTTTGGTTGTTGTAATGTCTACTTCTCATTTATGAATTTATTGATTTGTCTCCTGTCTCTTTTTTTTTTCTTGTTAGTTAAGCTAAGGCCTGTCAAATTTCTTCCTCATTTCAAGAAACTGCTTTTAGTTTTGTTAATCTTTTTTTGTGTGTGTACTCTTTATTTTTGTTGTAAATTTTACTGCTTCCTTTCTTATTCTAAATTTCATCATTTGTTGTTCTTTCTCTCATTTTTTATTTCATGTTTTTGGATCTGTTCTTAGTGGTAGATTTTCCTCATGTTTCAAATTAAATCAGCTACCTCATATGGAGCTACAGTTTTGTGGTCTTAATGCCTGAGTCTCCTTCTGATCAGAACATCATGAAATCTGCACAGGAGTTTGAGGAGAAGATCTCAGTTCTAATTTTCTCCACCTGAATCAATATGTTCCACATTCATTTTCCTTTTTTCTTCTCACGACTCTGAGCTATTTTGAATCATTGAAGCATTGCTCATGTAAGATACTAAGGTTTCTTACTCTTTTTGAATGGATAACAGATTCCATGCACTGTTTGATACTTCATAATATAATCAGCACAGAACCATATTGATAGGAGAGGAAGTAAAATAAAGGAGCAGAAAGAATATGGATGAAGTTTTTTTCCTCTATGATTATAACATTAGTGATTTAGAAAACATCATAGGTAATATTGAACAGTGGTATACTCCCTTTGCCAATTATTTCTTTGCAGTATTAAATTAGAGGTTTGGATTGATGTTAAATTAATATAAATAAGCTATCTTTTGATCTTTTTATGGAACCATATCTACACTTGTATTTACTAACTTGATGGTATACATCTCTTATTTGTATAATTAACAAACAAAAATATTTAATACCATACATACGTGGGTACTTGCTTACTTATTATTGAGGTTTAACTCACATCATATGCATCCAATTGTCATAATATATTCTGCCGAAATCTTGATTATATTGACATTCCACAATCATCATATTGATTCACTACATCGGTTTGGTTAATTCTGATTGGACATAAATCAGGGAAAATCAGTATTTCACATATCTGAAACAGATATTTGGGTATAAGCAAATATTTGAGTTGAGACCACATACTACACTTGGGTTTTGTTCAGGCAAATTATATTACAGGATAATATAAACTGCTTTTTCATTCTTACTGCTTCTACGTTCAGAACATTGAGAATGTCCTATAGACTGTGAGATAAAAAGATATTCAACAGTATGGAATGTAAAAATCTCTAAAACATAGAATCATAATAATGCACAAAATTAATAGGTTTATCCAGAGAATGAATTAAGGCTATGACCTAAGATAGAGATCCAAATGTTTCACTATTAATTGTTTAATACTATCTCTGTACAAGGATGACCAAGAAATATCTCTCATTCCAGTTTGTACAGCATCATCAAATTGGATTACAAATTATGCCTTTTCAATATATTTTTTAATTTGTTAGTAGAGATATTCTGGTATTTTATTCTTGCATAATTTGCTCTTTCACTTTCATTTGAAGACAATAACTGTCTGTTGTATAGTATAGTATCAGGTGTAATATAATACATAATTAAGGTAGCATCATTTAATAATTAAATACTCTTGAAAATCAAATAGATCTTTAAGTTCTGACAGGAAGGAAAAAATAAAACTGATACTTAAAGAAAATTCAATTCATTATTTCCTGGTCTCATTTACTTATGATTAAATGGGGCATAGTAATAGAAAGCATTTAAAGTAATACATATAATAACACTGAGTAGTCATTCAAGGTTGGTAAGTACATTAATTTTACTGTAATATTCTGTTGTGTTTTGTTCCCATACTAAGAGAAATAAATACTCCAATTGCTATATTTTTATTTTAGGGATTTCATTATCAAATCTTAGGAGTGAATTTAAATCTATTTAATTATAATTCTGCAAAAACGAAGGAAAATTTATTTATAATTTGAAATACTTAGGACTATATGCTTACTGACAAAATGATACTTAAATATGTCATGTACAACAAATGTTACAGGCATTTTAATGGAAACATAGGCCTCTGTATATTCATTGAAATGTATTTATGAATGCTTACTACATGAGAACCGTTGTACTGAGAACTGCAGTTGCAAGAATTAATCAAGTAATGGATTGTTCTTCCCCTTAATGAGCTTACATTCAGGACTTTTATATAAGCAGTTAATAATAACTTTAATATTAGTTATTCCCTAAGACTGAAATAAACAAGGAAAACATCGTTTTATTTTTTGAAATGTATTGAGTTAATGGAAAACAAACACAGGAATATCAATGACTATTCTTCTTTTTGTATGTCACCTCTATTATCTCACTCTCTATTTTCTTCCCCACTACTTCTCATTAGTATTTGAGTGGAAGTTATGTTAAAAAAATATATATTGAGTTGCCTCTTGACAAGAAAGAGGTTAAGGGAAAGGTTTGAGAAAGGAGTCAATGTTTTAGAAACACTTTCTAACTAGCCAGGAGAAATTCAGTAGAAGTTAATTGAGATGCTATTGCAGGATGGATAAATTATGTTGTTGAGTGAATTTCAGGTCCTCATTTAACATAATTAAGCAGAGGAAAACTACTCAGATAAATCTTCAACAAAGAAGTATTATTGGTGTTTAGACTTTATAGATATAAACCCTGGTGTTCTACAGGTTGATTAATGAATGTTGATACTTCCTTGATTATATTAACTCTATTTCTGAAATTGGAGATAGGCATAACCTGTAGATAGAAATGGAATAACTGAAATTTTCAACCTATTTCACAAGCTCGACCTGTTGTCACTTTGAGGAACTTAGAGTGCAGTTCTATACTTTAAGTACCTCCCTTTAAATGCACAGAGTAGCTTCTGAATCTCTTCAAAGCAGTTTTCATCTCTTTATTTCTCAGAGTGTAAATGGTTGGATTTAGAACAGGGGTAATAACAGAGTAAAACACTGCAACAAATTTATCTACCCAAGTAATGCTGAGTGGCCACACATAGATGAAGAGGCAGGGCACAAAGAAGAGCACTACCACAGTAATGTGGGCCGTGCAGGTAGAGAGTGCCTTGGATGCACCAGTTTTAGACTTTTGATGGACAGTTTGAAGAATATATGTATAAGATATCAGCAACAGTATGAAGCAAGTCACGGCGGGAACACCACTGTCAGCATTCATTAATATTCCCA
Source organism: Scalopus aquaticus (assembly GCA_004024925.1). Taxonomy (NCBI): domain Eukaryota; kingdom Metazoa; phylum Chordata; class Mammalia; order Eulipotyphla; family Talpidae; genus Scalopus; species Scalopus aquaticus. Next base: position 125,145 of record PVIJ01002103.1, read on the forward strand.
AGTTGTAGGAATCCATGCAGGCAAGTTTGAGTACCAGTGGTATATCACAGAAAAAGCTGTCTATTTCCCTAGGGCCACAGAAAGGCAACTGAACAATCACAACCATTTGGCTCATGCCATGCACAAAGCCAATTGTCCAGGAAATTACCACCAGCCCAGTGCACTTTTGAAGACTCATAATCGTTGAATAATGGAGTGGCTTGCAGATGGCCACATAACGGTCATAGGCCATTACAACCAATAATACCATCTCACTTCCTACACATAAATGCACAAAGAGGACCTGACACATGCAGCCTCCAAAGGAAATCGTCTTATTTTCCCTGAGAAAGTCGGTGATCATCTTTGGAGTTGTGACTGAAGAGAGCAACATATCGACAAAGGACAGATTTGCCAAGAAGAAGTACATGGGGGAATGAAGATGGGAATCCATGATTATTAAGATCATGATGGCTATATTTCCAAATACAGTGAATAGATAAAGCATAAGAAATATCACCAAGAATAAGACCTGAATATTCCATGAGTGGCAGAGTCCAAGAAGCACAAATTCTGACACTACAGACAGATTTCCTTTATCCATTCAGTGTGTCTTCTTATATAACCTAGAGAGAAGGATGACTTGTTAGTTGTATGGGAAATGGTATTTATTTATAGAAATTTTATTGACATCTATATGTAAAAGTGAAAAGTATAATTGGGAACACAAACCATGATAAAAATACCCAAAGAGAAGCTAAATACTTAATTGACTTTCTAGAAGAATAACCTGAGATGGGACTGTTATTCAAATGATTAATTGAGGATACTTTCACAGAAGGTAGTTAGCAAGCAGGATAGCAAAATTTTTTAAAAGATTGTGCTGTCACCCGGGGATGAGCATTAATTCACTACTCCAGTAAAAATGTAGGTGAGGAACCACAACAATCATTACCTAAATAACTGAAATTTAAGTTATCTACATAGAACATGATGGACTGATATTAAAATCCAGAGCAAATAACATGAAAACAAAATATAGTAATACCATGGCATGATGATTCATATGCAAAGTTAAGTAGCTCCTGTATCAGTGATACAGTTCTACGATTTAATGGAATTCATTTAGTATAATAAAAGGATTAGAAAAATATATCAGGGCCATAAAATACATGGAAGAAAACATAGGTAAAACATTTCACTACTCAGTTTTAGTACATGTGCTTGTGGATTCATCTTCAACAGCAAGAAAAACAAAACAAATTCTAATTGGGGATACATCAAACTAAAAAGCTAATGCACAGCAAAAGAAGTGATCAGTAAACAAATATACACCCTATTGAATGAAACAAAATATTGGCATGCCATGTAACTGACATGGGGCTAGATATACAAGATCTAAATATAATACATACAGTTCAACAAAAAGAAAACTAATAATCAAATAAATGGGCAAAGGGGACGAAGAGGCACTCTTTCAAATGGTCAACAAGCATAGGAAAATTTTCTCAACATCATTTATTATCAGGAAAACGCAATTGTAAATCATAGTGAGTTATCACCTCACACCTGAGAATAGCCCATGTCAACAGCATTGAGTGTTGGTGAAGATTTAGAGAAAAATCAACCCTTAGTGTATTTTTGGTGCAACTGTAGGTTGATCTAGCCCATATAGAGCACAATATGGAGGTTTCTCAAAATGTAAAGAATTGGTTTGCCATATGACCAAGCAATTAAACTCCTAGATATCTACCTGAAGAACTCAAAAACAATAACTTGGATATATGCACCCCTATGTTCATTGCAGTACTATTTGCAATAGCCAATCGCTGAAAACATCTCAACAGCCCAAAGACAGATGAGGGTTTAGGAAGATGTTTATATGCACAATGGAATACTATTCAGGTATAAAAATTTATAATCTCTTACTGTTTGGGACAACATGTATGGAACTGGAGGGAATATATTTTGCAAAGTGAAATAAATCAGAAAGAGAAAGACAAGTACTGGATGGTGTCACTTATATGTGGAATACAGAGAAACAAAGCAAAGAGTTGATAACACTAAACCAGTAATAAAACTTTGAAATCTGACAGTGGAACTGTCTTTACCAGAGGGATACTGGGGAGACAAGTGGGAAGAGAGCACAATGGAGTATGGTAGACTCTGATTGCTATGTCCACTTGGTGGCTGTGGTTGGTAACAGCACCTGAAGGATGTGATCCCACACCTTTTAATCATACACTTTTAATCATCCAAAGCTATCTCAGAAAAAAAAAAAAAAGGAAGAAAAATATCAGTGATAGTTGTTTGATAAATGTATTAATCAAAGTGAAAGATAACTCAGATTCAGATTCTGACTTAATGATCTCTGAACGGAAAATCCTTACAACTGTAGTTTATCAATAGAAAATATTTTGCTTTAACTTTATCACTAGATTCTGTGAAATCCTTAAATTTTTAAATATTGAATTTAGGTTTTTTTCTTTCTATGATGAGAATAAATAACAACATATATGATCAAAGTACGTCTTTGTTATTAAGAGACCATAAAGTTAAAACTACAGAGATCACCACTTATTCATTGCTAACTTTAATACTGGAATTGCTTCTATACAGCATTAGGGAAATTGAGAATATTTTCAAGATGGATGAAGGAAAAATAATTACATATCTCTCCTCCCTCTAATTATTTCATTTCCTCAGCTTTCTTTTACTTTTTCTGTGTTTCATCTTTTAGCCTTTCAAATCTAAAGGTGGTGTCAAGGAGAGCTGTTGAACAATAAAAAGGATGACCTCATCATGAGTTTCTTCATTTCTTGTATCCAGAAGCATAGAATAAGGATGGAAATAAAGATTTTCCTAAAGAATTGAGAAAGATACATATTTGCTATGGAAAGGAGGACACATGATGATAGTCTCACAACTTACAAATAAACAGATGCTTTATTCTAGAAATTTGTTTAATTTTCAAAAGAATAGAGCCTGATATTCCAACCAACAACTTATGTCCCCTGAGAAACTTAGACAATTTGGCTTCTACTGTGAAACTTAATTTTTGTCAAGACAAATATCCAGAATTAATTTTCAATAATGAGTTCTATATATGTTGGAATAAGTGACATAGTCAACAGCTACTAGTTAAAGCAGGATTTGACACTGCTTGAGAGAGGGATTTGCTGAAAGCTGAAAATATATATTAGTGGGCAATAATTTACCAATAAGAAGTCATTACTGTTTTTTTAAAAATAAATTTAGTACAAAGTAATATCCTTAATATTGGTGGAATAATTATATTACTTATCAATATAAAACGAATACATAGGATAATTAGTAGAATAACCATGAACATTGTAATTAGATCTGATATACAAATCCTACAATGTTACTTGTTGAAATTATGACCTATTTCTATTTTCATTTCCTTTGTAAAAAGAGAGAACTCAGGTGATAGACTTGTGAAGCTAAGTAAGAAATAAGAAAACAGAGAGGAAACACTTCAACCTCTCTGGTACTCAGTGCATGTATAATGAATATTAGTTACTTCCTTTCTTTCATCATCAGTATACAACCTAAAGCAATACTGTTGCCAAAACTTACCTGCAACATTCGCTAGTGAACAGCCAACTACATTCTATTAGCAAAGCATAGAATCACCTTCCTTTAAATTACCTACTGCTTACATTTTCTCTAAATTAACAAACATAATCTTAGCAACCATTTAAGATATGCATCTTCAAAGGAAATATCAGACATGCTGTTGGCTTATTGGAAACAACTACTTTATCCTCTTTGCAATAGCACATTATATTAAAGCACCTTTGAAATGCTCACCTATACTTCAGGGAGAATTTTCACAAAGGGGTATGAAAACTGGGAATAGCAAAATTGAAAAAATAAGAAATGGAGACAAATTTAGTTACTTATTTAGTAGTATTAAAATATAGCAACACATTTTATACATCTTTCTATGTGTGGTGTCCTCCCACTAAGTTTGTTTTTAATAGTAACCAAACATTTATATTTTTATAAGAAACCTGAACTGAGAGGATATAATAAGTTACCCAATACATGCTCATCAGATGAGGATACAGGGGTCACCCAATACATGCTCATAAAATAATACAGTCCAAATTCTTTTCATAGCTCAAGCTGCTTTTCTTTTCTCAGGTTATGAATTTTTATTAACTAGTTTTATGTCCTTTCTTGCTGGATATATAACCCTTTAACTTATACCTCTGTGCTGAACACTATCTTAGCATACAGTACTCTTCGATATAAACAGCTTTATCTTTTTCAATGGCAAGGACCTTTGCCATTAATGGCAGGATCACTAGGAGTTGCTATGTCAAGTAGCTGTTAGAGAACTGTGATCTTCCAAAGCAGATCTAAGTGCATCAGTGGCAGTGCACTATGATGATATGCACACCCTTGTTAAAGAACTTAGAAATTCCAGTAGGGATGCAATAGGAGGGGAAAATCTGTGAATTATCTTCAAAGGACAAAAGCTAAACATGCCCTACTCAACTCCAAGCACACTGGGTACATGTAAAACAGATACAATGAAATATTTTTTAAATGACAGAGGACATTACAGATGGTACAGATAACTTACTAAACACAAAATTTGCTGTAAGGCCAGATGGCTTGTCACTTTTCTGATGTGTGTGTGATGGTATCTGGTGTTGGTTAGAGACATTGTTAATGGAACAGCTTTCCCTCAGCCTGATATATAATTCACCACTGGCAGATTCACCCTGGAAACCCCTTGGGTGAAATTTTCATAATATATGTTCTGGAAAGAACAAGAATTATGAAAATAATTAGAATGGACATCTCTTGGGGATTTTTTTGTCAAGAGTGATGACTTTTGCATATTTTAGGGATCTGAACAGGGAGATGAGGAAAATCACAACTAAACACTCAATGTAGTGGTTTTAGATTATATTTCATTTAACCTGTATGTGCTAAGGAATATCCTCTGCAGTCTTCATCCCCACAATCTACACCCTGAACTACAATGGTACACTAGCATCATTGAGCCTACACTGATACATTGTTACTACGCAAGGTTGATAGTTTACATTCAGGTTCACTCTTGGTGTTGTACATTCTATGAGCTTTTGACCAATGTACACTGATACGTATTTATCGTAATATTGTATTGTGCAGAATAAATTCACTGCATTAAAAGTCTTCTGGGTTCTGACTACTTTTTCTTCCCTCTCCTTTGACCTCTGGGAACTCTTGATCTTTTCAGTTACTCCATAGATTTAACCATTTCTACAGTATTATATGTTTGGAATCATGTACAATGTAATATGCATTTATTTAAGTTACTTTCGTATCTTTTCATGGCTAGGTAACTTATTTTAATTATAGTATTGAATAATACTCCATTGTCTGGATATACCACAGATTACTTATCCATTTACCTAGTTACACCCAATTTTTGGCATATATGAATAAAATTGTCGTAAACATCAGTTGTAGATTTTTGTATGGAAAGAAGTTTTCAGTGACTTTTGGCAAATACCAAGGAATGTGCTTATTTAATCATATGGTAAAATCTTCTTTCATTTTGTAAGAAACTACCAGTGTACTGTTTTCCATTCTCATCAGCAATGAATGAGGGTACTTAGTGTTCTATACTGTTTTCTGTATTCTTATTGTCAGTGTTGTGTATTTAATTATTCAATAGGCCTCTACTGGTATCTCATTATTGTTCTAGTTTTCAGTTCCCTAGTGCTACATGATGTTGAACAATTTTCCCTATGTTTATTTGTCATTTTCATATATTGTTTTTATAAAGAGTTATTTATTTATTTGTAGGCTAACTTGGGTGTAGGCCAGAAGTGATCAGTGTAGAGGATTCACCAGAGACAGAGTGGGGAGCAGGACAGCCATATTGACTGAAATATACCTCTAAGGGGAGCAGTGGGCAAGACAGGAGAAGTCTGCTGCACCATATGTGGATTAGCTCCATGGTTGGAGATGGAAATCAGGCTGTACTGGTGATAGCGCTGAGACTAAACACCAAGGCCACCAGAAAGGCACATTTTTATATATTCTTTAGTGAAGTTTTTGCCCAATTTTAAATCAGGTTGCCTTTTTAATGTTAAGCTTCAAGAGTACTTTGTGTATATTGGGTTATATTCCATTATCAGATATTTACTTTGCACATACTTGCTCTTTTGTGACTTATGTTCACAATCATTTGACATTGTCTTTCTCAGATCAAAAGTTTTCAATATTAATGTAGTACAGCTTATCAGTTGTTTTTTTGTTCATCATATCCTCGGTCATGCCACAGTCAAGGTCATTTAGGTTTTTTCCTATGTTGTATTCGAGAAGATTGATGTTTTGCATTTTAATTTACACTTGTGATCTATTTTGAGCTATTTTTATGAATGGTATATGGTCTATGTCTAAATTCTTTTTCTTTTTTTTTTTGCATCTGAATGTCGAGTTTTTCCAAAGCCATTTGATTGAAGAGATTGTCTTTACTGTGTTCTATTGCCTGTGCTCTTTTGTCCAAGATAAGTTGTCTATATTTATGCATCTCTTTCTGGGATTACTACTTGGTTATTATACTTACTCATTCTTTTGAAACACCATACTGTTTCATTTAGTGTAGCTTCATAATATATCTTGAAGTTAAGTTGTATGGGCAAAAAATATCTATGTGGACATGTCAATCAGAAATCTGACATTGTAGCACTTGAAGCAGTTCTCTAAATGCCTTGGCATTGATATTTTTCTACTCTGTTATAAGTGAAACTATTCGATATTTTTCTCTTTCCTTCTGGCTTATTTTGCTGAGTATGATCCCCTCGATCCATCCATTTCGCTGCAAATTGCATGTGTTTATCTTCTTTGAATGCTGAATAGTATTTCTTTGTGTTATGTACCAAAACTTCTTCCCTTTTTTTTGTTATTTTTATTTATGTCTTTTCCATTACTGTATATTCCCCGTAGGTTTCCCACCACCAATTCACCCGTGAACCATCACCACAGTCCCCTGTGCTCCCCACTCCTCCAATGTGAGCCTCAGTCCTCCCCCCTCTCTCGCTGATTGACGCTTTGTGTTTAGTTCCCCTATTTTCCTGTTATAAGTGAGACCATTCTATATTTTTCTTTTTCCTTTTGGCTTATTTCGCTGAACATGATCACTCTAGTTCCATCCATGTTGCTGCGAATTACATATGTTTATCTTTTTTGAATGCTGAATAGTTTTCCATTGTGTATATGTACCACATCCTCTTGATCCAGTCATCTATTTTGGGGCATCTGGGTTGTTTCATATCTTCACTGTTGTAAATAGTGCTGCAACAAACATACAGGTGTATGTATCCTTTTGGATTAGTGTTTTTGTGTCCTTTGGGTAGATTCTCAAAAGTGGTATTGCTGGGTCTTATGGTAGCTCCACATTTATTAATTTGAGGAAATGCCATACAGCTTTCCACAGTGGTTGGATCAGTTTGCATTCCCACTAGCAGTGTAGAAGAGTTCCTTTTTCTCCATATGCTCGCCAGCATTTGTTGTTGCCTGTTTTTTTAATGTGTGCCATTCTCACTGACGTGAGGTGGTATCTCATGGTGGTTTTGATTTGCATTTCCCTGATTATAATTGATGTTGAACATTTTTTCATATGGCTGTTGGCCATTTGCTATTCTTCTTTGGAGAAGTGTCTTTTTAGCTCTTCTGCCCATTTTTTGACTGGATTGTTGACTTTGTTTTTGTTCAGTTGTGTGAGCTCCTTGTAGATTTTAGTTATCAGTCCTTTATCAGTTTTATTGTGTGCAAAGATTTCCTCCCAATTAGTAGGGTGTCTGTTTGTTTTGATTATTGTGTCTTTTGCTGTACAGAAGCTTTTTAGTTTGATGTAGTCCCATCTGTTTATCTTTTCCTTGACTTCTTTCACTTTTTGGAATGTGTCTATAAACATATTGCTCAGATGTATGCCATGTAGAGTTTTTCCCATATGTTCTTCTATAAATGTTAGGGTTTCAGGTCTTACATTCATGTCTTTTATCCACTTTGAGTTGTTATTTTGTGCATGGTATGAGGTAGTAGTCTAGCTTCATTTTTTTGCATGTAGCAGTCCAGTTTTCCCAGCACCATTTATTGAACAAACTAACCTTGTTCCATTGCATATTCTACGCTCCTTTGTCAAAGATTAGTTTCCCATAGTTAATGTAGATTTCCCAGAATAAATGTGGATTTATTTCTGGGTTATCTATTTGATTCCATTGGTCTGTGCTTATGTTTTGGTTCCAGTACCATGCTGTTTTAATTATTATGGCTTTGTAGTATAGTTTGAAATCTGGGCATGTAATCCCTCCATTTTCTTTCTTTTTAGTCAGGAGAGCTTTGGCTATTCAAGGTTATTTGTGGTTCCATATGAATTTCTTCAATATTTGTTCTATTTCTTTGAAGAATGTCATTGAGATTTTAATTGGAATAGCATTGTATCTGTAAATTGCTTTTGGTAGTATGGCCATTTTGATAATGTTAATTCTTCCAGTCCTTGAACATGGGATGTCTTTCCATTTTTTTGGTGTCCTCCTCTATTTCTCTTAATAGGGTTTTATTGTTTACTTTATATGAGTCCTTTACCTCTTTTTTTTGGTTACCTCCCAGGTATTTTATTATTTTTTTTTGTTTGTTTCAATTTTGAAGGGGTGGTTCTCTCGATTTCTTCTTCTTCTCACTGAGTGTTTGTATATAGGAAGCCTACTGATTTTTGTGCATTGATTTTGTATCCTGCTACTTTACCAAACTGGTTTATAATTTGGAGTAGTTTTTCTAAGGAATTTTTCGGATTCTCTCTGTATAGTATATCGTCTGCGAAAAGCGATAATTTAATTTCTTCTTTCCCTATTTCGATTCCTTGTATGTCTTCCTCTTGTCTTATTGCTCTGGCTAGGATTTCCAGTATTATATTGAAGAGCAATGGTGAGAGTGGACATCCTTGCCTTATTCCTGATCTTAGGGGAAAGGCTTTCAGCTTCTCACCATTGAGGATACTATTGGCAGTGGGTTTGTTGTATATGGTTTTTATTATATTGAGGTATGTTCCTTCTATCCCAAGGATTTCGAGGGCCTTTATCATGAATGGATTTGACTTGGTCAGATGACTTCCCAGCATCTATTGACATGATCATATGGTTTTTATTTTTCTTTTTGTTGATGTGTTGGATTACATTGATTGATTTTCGGATGTTGAACCATCCTTGTGTCCCTGGAATAAATCCCGCTTGGTCGTACTCTGTTATCTTTTGGATGCATTATTGGATCCTGTTGGATAATATTTTGTTGAATATTTTTGCATTGGTGTTCATTAGAGAGATTGGTCTGTAGTTTTCTTTTCTTGTGTTGTCTTTGTTTGGTTTGGTAATAGTGTTATATTGGCCTCGTAAAACGTGTTTGGTAGTATTTCTTCCTTCTCAATTTTTTGAAAGAGTTTTTGTAAGATAGGGATTAGTTCATTGAATGTTGGTCGAATTTGTTTATCAAACCATCTGGTCCTGGGCTTTTGCTTTGGGGAGGGTTTTGATTACTGTTTCAATTTCACTTCTTGTGATTGGCCTGTTTAGATGTGCTATATCTTCTTTATCTAGTTTTTGGTGGTTGTATAGGTTTAGGAATTTATCCATTTCCTCTAAGTTGTTGAATTTGTTTCCGTATAGCTGTTCATAGTAATTTCTGATTTTTCTTTTGATTTCTACTGTGGCTGTTGTAATGTCTCCTCTTTCGTTTATGGTTCTATTTATTTGTGTTCTCTCCCATCTTTGTTTTGTAAGCACGGCTAGTGTTTTGTCTATTTTGTTTATTTTTTTCAAAGAAACAGTTTTTGGTTTCATTGATCTTCTGGATTTTTTTTTTATTTCCACTTCATTTATTTCTGCTTTGGTTTTTATGATTTCCTTTATGTTGGCTTTTGGATTATTTTGTTGTTCATTTTCTAGTTCTTTGAGATGTGAGATTAAATTGTTTCTTTTAGTTGTTTCTTATTTCTTGATGTGAGCCTGTATTGCTTTATATTTCCCTTTTATTACGGCTTTTGCTGCATCCCACACATTTTGCAATGTTGTGTCTTCTTTGTCATTCCTTTTTAGGCATTTTTCAATTTCTTTTTTGATCTCCTCCTTAGTCCAGTGATCTTCCAGCAGTGTGGGTTTCATCCTCCGTGAAGTAAGAGGATTCCTTTTTTTCTTTTCATGGTTTATTTCTAATATGAATTCTTTATGATCTGAGAAGATAGTAGGTATGTTTTGATCTTAGTGTAGCTGTTGAGGTTTGTTTTGTGACCGAGTATGTGATCAATCTTGGATTATGATCCGTGTGCACATGAGAAAAATGTGTATTCAGATTTTTGGGGATGTAGTGCCCTATAAATATCTGTTAGGCCCATGCGGTCGCGGTCCTTACTTTGAGCTTTAGTGTCCTGTTTATTTTTCTCTGTTGATGTATCTATTGGTGAGAGTGGGGTGTTGAGATCTCCTACTCTATATGTATTTCATTTGATGTCTGTTTTCAAGGATTATAATAATTGTCTTATACATTTTGGTGCTCCTTCATTTGGGGAGTATATGTTGATTAGGGTTATATCATCTTGCTGAATTGTCCCCTTAATCAAGATGTAGTGTCCATCTTTGTCTCTTTTTACCTTTTTTAATTTGAAGTCTATTTTTTTTTAAGATTTATTTTTTATTAATACATACAAGCTGGGGTACAGGCCAGAGGCATGGGGCGGCGAGAGGGTTCACCAGAGACGGAGTGGGAAGCAGAACAGGCAGATCAGAAATACACTGCTGAGGGGAGCAGCGGGAAAGGCAGGAGAGGTCTGCTGCGCCATGTGGGATTCTCCCTGGCTGGGCGTCGAATTCGTGTCATCGCTGCCGACAGCTCCACAGAGCAGCGCTTAACCTCTGCGCCACCGGGGAGGCCCTGAAGTCTGTTTTATCTGATATCATTATAGCTGTCTCTACCTTCTTTTTTGGTTTGATTGCTTGTAGGATTGTTTTCTAGCCTTTTACTTTCAATCTGTGTTTATCTTTTGTAGTTAAATGTGTTTCTTGTAGACAGCAGAAGGTTGGGTTCTGTTTTTTGATCCATCTTGCTACTCTGTGCCTTTTTATTGTTGAGTTTAGTCCATTTACATTTAGAGTTAATATTGATACCTTGGCATTTATATTTGCCATTCTATTTATCTTTTTGTGTTTTTATTTCTGTTTTATTGTGATCTTCTTTTTCATTGTCTGTGTTGTTTTGGTTTTAGGACTTCTTGTAGTATTTTTTGGAATGGGGGTTTAGTCACGACAAATTTCTTTTTGAAGTCTCTTTTTGTCTGAGAAGGTCCTTATGCTTTATTCATAGAGGTAGGAGATCTTTGCGGGGTAAAGTAATCTTGGTTGGCATTTAATGTCTTGGAGTTTGTTGAATATGTCACACCATTCTCTTCTTGCCCATATCATTTCTTTGGAGAAGTCTGATGTCATCCTGATTGTTTTTCCTTTATATGTTAATTGTTTCCTCCTCCTTGTCAGCTTCAATATTTTTTCCTTATCCTGTACTCATGTGAGTTTTACTATCATATGCCTAGGTGTAGTTCTTCTAACATCATAGTAATTTGGAGTTCTTTCTGCTGCTTTTATGTCTATTTTCACACTTGGCAAGTTTTCTTCTATCACCTTCTTAAATATTTTCTCTGCTCCTTGGACCCTCTCCTCTCCTTCTGGGATCCCTATAACTCTTAAATTTCCTTTCATCATGGTGTCAGATAGTTCTCGAATTGTTTTTTCATTTTTTTCCCTTCGTGCTTCTATTTCCTTTTCCTTTTTGATTCTTTTATTATCTGAATCTTTGAGTTTGCTGACATGGTCTTCCATATGATCGATTCTGCTTTCATTGCTTTTCCCAGTGTTCTTTAGTTCTTCTGTTAGACTCTTATACTTCTTCTTTAGAGTCTCGATTTCATTCTTCAGATCGCTATTTTTTTCATTTCACTGTTTTCCTTGAGTATCATGATTTTAAATTCTCTATCTGAGAGGCAGAGCTCTTCCATGTCATTATTGTTGAGTTCTGATGCTTGATTTTCTTTTTGCGGTGTGTCCTTCGCCTGAGGGCTTGCTTGGTTATATGTATTTCTCTTTCTCCCTGTTTGTCTTCTGATTTGTTGTAATTGTTGGGAAATCGTGACACTGGTACTGGCAGGCGTCTTTTTGGGGTACTCCTTCCTGGATGTGGAGGGCTGATGGTCTGATCATTTCTGTTCCCGGTAGGCCAAACCACCACTGGGTAGTGATGCTGGGGGGTATGTTGTCTGTAGAGATCCTCTTCCTCTCTTTTAACTCCAAATGTCCAGAAGATGATTGTGTGGTCCCCAGCTCAACAGCCATGTCAAGGCTGTGCTTTGCCGGGAATCGTGATGGTTGGTGTTCTCATTGCCACCTCTACTCAGTGCTGTGAACCTTAGCACTGAGGGCAGTGGCAGGTCTGCAGTAGGTCCCTGCAGGCTATCCTATCCAACCAGGCTCACTTGTTCAATTTCAGTGGTAACAACAGTATTTTCCTCTATTGCACCCACAAGTGCTACAGCTCAGAGCCAGTATTGACAGTGGTGATGGAGGTGGTGGTGTAGGCGTGAGGCCTACTCCAGTGCATGCTGGGATCCTAAAACCCAAGGCCAGAGGCCGGGGGCCTAACTTGCTCTGTGAAGGCTAACCTCTTGGCATGGCACTCAATTTCTCTCCATTGGATTGAGTGATGTACGTTGTACCTTTCCCCTAGGATGCTCAGGAGTCTGCTTTCGAGGGCGGCCTGTGGACCCAGTGCAATATGGTGGCAGCAGAGTTGGAGAGGTCGATCAATTCTTGTTCACCTCACTCCCTTGAAACCCTGAGCAGTCACCTGAGGGTGTAACTTGCTCTCGGCGTTTAATCTATCCAGGAACTCACCCGGTACAAATGGAGTGCTGATGGTTCCTTGTGGTTGAGAGTTTGCTTCCCTAGCTCGCCTGGGGGTTCATCCGGCTTTGGCAGCAGTGCGTGGAGGTGGTCGATAAGTCTGGGCTCCCCTCAGTCCCTGGGAATCCCTGGAGCACTCACCTGGGTGTGTAACTTTCTCCAGGTGGCTTGACTGCTATCTGGGAACTCACCCGGTGTAGGATGGAGCGCACACGTGGGAACGATTCCTTCCCCTAGCACGCCCAAGAGTTTGCTTCCCTGTGCAAGCCTGGGGGCTCAGCTGGCATTGGCGGCCGTATATGGAGGCAGTCACTCAATCCGGGCTCCCCTAGGTTTCTGGGAACCCCTGGAGCACGCGCCCGGGGGTAACTTTCTCCAGGTGGCTTGGCTGCTGTCCAGAGACTCACTGGGTATGGGATGGAGCATGCACGTGGGGATGGTTCCTTCCGCTAGAGCGCCCGAAGTTCACTTCCCCGTGCAAGCCTGGGGTCTCAGCTGGGCAATGATCTATTTGTGACATTTAAATCTTCCTGCATTTAGATCCAATGCCACATCCTACCTGTTTTTATGAAACTATTATTTGAGAAAATCAGGTTATTAATTTCATATTTACTTATATTTTTTCCACAGACTTTTTTTCACATTAATACAAGATAATACTGGCCTGAATATGGTGGGCCACAGCCCACATTGGACCTCTGTCTGGAGATACCACTCTAATTTCTTTAATTCTGATAAAATTAAGAGAACATTATGGTCCGATCAGGAGCATACTGTGTGTGTGTGTGTGTGTGTGTGTGTGTGTGTGTGTGTGTGCACGCACATGTGCGTGCTGTGTGTTTGATGCGCAAACAACCTGAATAGGAGTATGGTTAGTCACTAGGCGAGAAATGAAATTTAGTGTCATGATTTCCATGCTTTTTGATTAAGGTCTGAGAATGAGTATGATGCATTCTGAAATACAGATGAAATACTAGGGCTAAAAGCCAGGTTTTCCTGCCCTTGGTGGCTCATCTTTCTCTCCAGCTCTCAGTTTCCCAGACTTATACAGAAAAAAAAATGTTGATCTAAACCTCTGAGTTTCTTTAGGCACAGTTTATACTTCCCTGTTATTGAGGGAGCCATTACTATCCTTTATGAAGCTGTTATTCCATCCCATTTCAGAATTTTATTGCTTATTACCTAGTTTGATTTTAGCTTTTAACCAACTCATTGGTAAGTAATACAAAATGTTGTCTAAAGGTTCTCTGTGAGAACTCTTTTGCCTCCTTTCTTAGGTAGTAGTATTTTTTATTTTCTTTCCTCCAGGCACCCAGAGCACTGCTCACCCCAGAGGCTCAGGCACTTGGTTATACCTCTGAGCTTGTCCTCCATGAAATGTACCTTCCAGTTCAAAATGTTATGTCATTTTCCATATTTCAAAACTTTACAATGTGCAGAAACTTTGTGATAATCTTTGTCTTGGCAGAATTTATCATAAGGCAATGACCAATTAGATGCTTTAAAACCATTATCATAACATTATTTTATATGCAAAAATTTGAAGCAATAAATGCCCTACATTGGGGCTTTCTTTCTTAAAACATTAAAAGAAATTTGGAGTGCAGCGTTATATGCTAACAATGAAGTGATGTTTGAACCAGTTATTTCAGTACATGGAAAATGTCACTTTTTTAAAAGTAAAAAGTGTACTATAGAAAGAATTCCTCCTAATTATTTTTTTAAGATAACTGCCAAATTTTATGTAATGATGTGAATAGTCATTTCATTCAGTAGTATTTCTAACAAGAGATAGATCTGTAAGGAAAATCGTTCATCTTATTCCTAGTCAGAAAATTGTGCAAAATATAATAGCAACATGACATCGATTTTCATGCACTGATAAACATTAAAAACAAGTTAGCAAATGTGATGAGATATGACTGAAGGATACTCATGTTATTACACATTTAGTGTGAAAGAATTATGATCCTATTTATTAAATTAAAAAAGACACTCTTAGTTTTTGTAATGTATTCCATGGAAATAAGTTATAACATATAAAAGTACATGCTGATGTAAACTCATTTTACTACAGCTGAGGAGTCAAAAGTGGAATGGGAGGGGGAAGTGCATATTCCTCTATAAGGGAATCATTGAATACACCTACTTATGTTTAATTTTGAGACTTCACACAACTTGTATAAAGAATAAATTGAAAAGTAAAAATATTGGATACTTTGAGTATGTTTTGAATGCAAAATTTCCAGTCCATGGATTTCCTCTAAGCCTCCTATCAAGAGTTTCACACTACCTACAGAAGAGACAAAAGCATGTTGTCATGTGAAAATAAGCTCGAAAAGCAGTAACAAAACCACATTTTCTCCAGACCACTCAAGGAAATAAAATATGGGATACCTACTGTATACTCAATTTGTCCTTCAAATAGATCAGAATTAAACAATAATGCTTTTGAGTTTGCAAGGTTTTGTTGAGTATTATATGTTTATGCACATTCTGAGGAATCTCCTAGAAGATGAACTTCATGCAAACAAGAGCTATTTGGGGACCCTTCAGCAAAACTGGTGCTTAGAATTTTATAGATTCTATAGTAGATTTAAAATTAAAACAAAAGTAAGGCTCCACATGTAAGAATAGTATGTGATGTTCAATCTCTAATACAGCAAGCATTTTTACTGGGGAAGATTTCGTGAATCTAAGAGTACAACGATTTGTTGATTTTTTCATTAACAATACGTAGGCTTCAAAACTGCAACCCAGTGTTCTTTGAAGTAGAATCACGGGCCTGAAGGAAAGCTATACACTAATGGAAGTTATAAAATATTTTACCAAAGAGATACAACAGTAAATTTTAGAAAGCAAATATAAGGGACAATGTAAACACACTTGTTGATACTAACACAAAACTAAGCAAAACAATTGACAAAACAGGACAGATCTTTGAATACGCATTGAAACAATTTTCAATCTGTGACAGTTCAAACAGAAAATATATGAAATTAAAAATTATCTCCATGAAAAGAAAAGAAATTCAAATTTATAATACCACTAAGCTATATATTGTGTATAGACATATAGATATAGATATGGTTTTATAGATAGAGATAGATAGATACAGATCTAGATATATATGGTTTTATAGAAAAAACACATTTTAAAAGTACATTTAGCTATATGTACCAGTGATGTATTAGTTAACATTAGTAACTTCACCAAAGTCTTCATTCCCTAAGGGAGTTGAGGTTTTCATACCAAAGCTTGAAAAAGTATTTTGTATATGTTGGGTACTTTCAGTAGGCAGTCAGTGAACTCTCACTGGGAAAGTAAATTTTTAAAAGCACTTTATGCCTGATAGTGAGGATTTTTTAAAATAGCACAACTGGAAATCAATTTAAATTTTTACGTATTTCTAAAATACTTAATCTTAGTTTTCCCTTTTTGTAACCACAAATTTGATAAGCAGAGAAAAAAAAATTTGAAAATATATATTTTTATTGTTATTTATGTCTTTTACATTTTGTATTCCCCTTGGGAAACCCACCACCAATTCACCCGTGATCCATCTCCATGGTCCCTTGTGTTCTTTCTATTCCATTTTGTGCACTTATCCTCCCCTCCCCCCGCACCCTCCCTCACCAGCTGAGTGTCTCTCTCCTATTTGGTGTCCTTATAGTCCTGTTATAAGTGAAACCATTCGATATTTTTCTCTTTCTTTCTGGCTTATATCACTGAGTATGATCCCCTCTAATTCCATCCATGTCGCTGCAAATTGCATTTGTTTATCTTCTTTGAATGCTGAATAGTATTCCATTATGTATATGTGCCACATCTTCTTGATCCAGTCATCTATTTTTGGACATCTGTGTTGCTTCCATACATTTGCTGTTGTGAACAGTGCTGCAATGAACACACGGGTGCATGTATCTTTTCGCATTAGAGTTTTTTGTGTCCTTTGGGTAAATTCCCAAAAGTGGTATTGCTGGGTCGTGTGGAAGCTCCATGTTGAGCAGTTTGAGGTATCCCATACAGCTTTCCATAGTGGTTGGACCAGTTCACATTCCCACCAGAAGTGTAGAAGAGTTCCTTTTTTTCCACATCCTTTCTAGCATTTGTTGTTGCCTGTATTTTTAATGTGTGCCATCCTCACAACTGTGAGGTGGTATCTCATAGTGGTTTTGATTTGCATTTCCTTGATTATAAGTGATGTTGAGCATTTTTTCATGTATCTGTTGGCCATTTGCTTTTCTTCTTTGGAGAAGTGCCTTTTGAGCTCTTCTACCCATTTTTTGATTGGGTTATTGGCTTTGTTTTTGTTGAGTTGTGTGAGTTCCTTGTAAATTTTTGTTATCAGTCCTTTATCAGATGCATTGTGTGCAAAGGTCTTTTTCCAGTTGGTAGGGTGTCTGTTAGGTTTGGTCAATGTCTCTTTTGCTGTACAGAAGCTTTTTAATGATGTAATCCCATCTGTTTATCTTGTCTTTCACTTCCTTTGGATAAGCAGAGAAAATTAAAATGTGATGTGTGAATTTGTATTCCTGGCTCAGCAACTTTTGGACATACCTTTTCTATTTTAAAAAAAACATTTTCATCACTCAAAAGAAATCCTGTACCTGCGAACAGGTGCATTCCCGTTATCTTATTTCCTAGTAACTGCATATTCACTTTCTGTTTGTGTAGTTGACTGATCTTGACATTTCAAGAAGTGGAATTACATTATGTGACCCTCGTGTGTCTAACTTATTTCACTTAATATAATGTTTTCAATGCTTATATACATGGTGACATACATCAGACCATAGAGCCAATGCAAGTTCTCCTTATTTCTCCCCCTATTTCAAACCTCATTATAATTGCACACACTGCAATTTTTCCAAATGTCACATTAACAATTTCAGAAATTAGGATATTGATATGTTGTCTTGAGGACCAATATTAGTACCACTATAAGACCTTTCTAAAATACATATTTGCAAAATGTTTTTTACCCTGAGTTTCTTTTAATTTTTTGCGTACATCTTTTTTAAAATATTTATTTATTAATGCATACAAGAACTGGGGTGTAGGCCAGAGGTGCGTGGGAGTTTGAGAGGATTCACCAGAGAAAGATTGGGGAGCAGAATAGGCGGATCTACTTAAGTACACTGCTGAGGGGAGTAGCAGTTGAGACAGGATAGGTCTGATGCACCATATATTGGAAGGTCCCTGGCTGGACATCTAACCTGTGCTGTAGTAGCTGTGGATAGCTTCATAGTGCTGTAACTTAACCTGTTGTGCCACAAAGGAGGCACTCTTCTGTGCATCTTTTGTCATGCAAAAGGCTTTAGTTTTGATAAAGTCTAATTTATCAATTTTTTCTTTTGGTGATTGTGCTGTTATTTTAAAGAAACCATTGACTAAGGTAGAGCCATTTGTCTCGATTAGTTCTATTGAATTTCTGGCCTCTATGCCATTTGGCTTTTCTGGGACACTATCATGGATTCCAACACCTTCTTAATTGCTTTCCACCAAGTTGTCCTTGGTTTTTGCTTTTTTTATTTTTTGCATTGTGTAATGTTTTTCAAATCCCACAGTTTCATGAATAATTAACATACATTACTGTGTTAGTTAAAGGCATAAGGCTTGAATGTTTGTATCAGGTTTACCTCTTTCTTCCAGGTTCAGCTTTTGATCACCCCTTGCCCGTGATAAACACAAGTCACAAATCTGTTCTCTTTTCTAAGGTTTAGTTTTCTTTTTGAAAAATTCCACATATGAGAGAGATCATATTGTATCTATATTTCTCTCTCTGACTTGTTTTATTAGCATAATACCTTCCCGGTCCACTCCTTTTGAAAATGGTAGAATTTTTCATTTCTTATGCCAAAATAACACACCAGTGTGTTAATTACTGTTTATATATTTATTTATATAATTATATTAATTGTTTTAGGCTTCTCTATAATGTTTTTCATAGTGACTTTTCCAATTTACAGTCTACCAAGAGTGCACAAGGGTTTCCTTTTCTCCACATCCACACCAGCATTTGTTATCTCTTATCAGTGTGTTGATGGGCATTCTAACAGGTGTGAGGGTGTATCTCATTGCAGTTTTAATTTACATCTCCCTAATGATGTGGAGCATCATTTATGTACTTGTTGTTCTTTCATATATCTTCGCTGGAAAAACATCTCTTGATGTCCCTTACCATTTTTAGGTAGGGCTATGTGGAAGTTGTATGAGATTTTTTTTTGATTAACTTAGAGTAATAACCCTTTTCAGATATATTATTTGCAAAGGACTTTTCCCATTCCACAGGTTGTACTCACTTTCTTGGTGGTTTCTTTTCCACTGCAGAAGGTTTTAGTAGGCCCACTTGTTAATTTTTGATGTTTTTGCTTGTGCGTTAGGTGTTACATCCAAAAATTATTTACCAAGATTCATGTCAAAGAGCTTTATTTCTGTGTTTTCCTCTAGGAGTTATGATTTTAGATCTTACGTGTAAGCATTCAATTTCTTCTTGACATAATTTCTATGAATGGTATAAAGGTAGCATTGCCAATTCATCCTTTTTCATGTAAATGTCCAATTATTCCAGCCTCATTTACTTAAGAGTCTGCCTTAACTGTTGGCTATTCTTAGATCCCTTTTCAAGTATGAGTTGAATATATATGCTTGGGATTATATCAGGGTCCTCAAGTCTGTTCCATTGGTTTATCTGGTGCTTTTTATGGCAATACCATACTCTTCTGTAACTTAAGCTGTGCGGTATAGTTTAAAATCAGGAAGTATGATACCTCCTGTGTTTTGTTTTGTTTTTGCTTTTCAAGATTCCTGTGACTTATGGGGCCGTTTGTTGTTCCATAAATTTTAAGAGTTTTTTCAATTTTGAAAAATACCTTTGGAATCTAGATAGGGACTCCATTGAATCTACAGATGGATTTTGCTAGCATGGCATTTTCAAAACATATTCTATTCCAATGATACACCTTTTCTTTATTTGTGTTATATGTGTCTTCTTTGATTTCTTTCCTCAAAATCTTGTAACTCAGCTTTCAACTCTATTGCTAAATTTATTACTAAGTATTTTCTTATTTTTGATTTTACTACATATGGGATTGCTTTCTTTTTTTCAGAAATTTTGCTTTCAGTGTGTAGAAATACTATTGATTTTTTCTGTTAAATTTGCTTCTTGCAGCTTTACTGAAATCATTGATTAGATATGACCTAATTTTTTGAATCCAAACAGTTTAGGATTCATCAAATCCTAATTGATGTCATCGGGAATTAGAGGCAATTATTCTTTTTTCTTTCCAATTCTGATGCTTTTTATTACTTTTTCTTACCTAGTTGCTCTAGCTCAGACTCTCAATAATATGTTGAGTGTTGACATCTTTGTCTTACTTCTGATCTTAGAAAAAGAACTTTCAAACTTTAACCACTGAATATTATATTATTAGTGGACTGGTTTCATATGGATCTTAATATATTGAGATGTGTTCCCGGGCTTCCTGGTGGTGCCGAGTTTAGACGCTGTGCAGTGGAGCTTTTGGCAGCAATGACGTGTGTTCCACGCCTGGTCGGGGAGATTCCCACATGGCACAGTAGACCTCTCCTCCCTCCTCCCTTGGAACCCTCAGCAGTGTGTTTCCATCAATCTGCCTGTTCTGCTCCCCAATCTGTCTCTGGTGAACCCTCTTGCCGCCCCAAGCCTCTGCTCTGTTCCCCAGCTTGTATGCATAAATAAATAAATCTTTAAAAAAAGATATATGTACTTATATATGCCTCATTTGTTAGAAGTTTTATCAGTAATTGTTCTATTTTGTTTAATACTTTTTCTTTATCGATTGTTATAAACAATGTCTTATATCACATTTATTGATTTGTGTTTGTTGAACCATCTTTGCATAGCAGAGTAAATCCCACTTGATGATTATATTAATGTGTTGTTGAATTCACTCTCTTAATGTTTTATTGAAAATATTTTCATCTATATGCATCAGGGATACTGACATTGGTATTATTTTATAGTAGTGTCCTTTTCTGATTTTGGTTGAGGATATTGCTACCCTTGTAAAATAGTTTGTAAGTGTTCCTTCCTCTTTGATATTTTGAAAAGTTTGAGAAAGATTGGCATGAATCTTCTTTGAAATGTTTGATAAAATTCATCTGTGAATTCTTCTGGCCATGGACTCTTTCTTGTTGAAAGATTTTTGTTTACCAATTAAATATCTTTATTTTGGTCTACTTAGATTTTCAGTTTTTTCCAAATTAAGTCTGGCAAGTGGTATGTTCCTAAGAATTTTTTCTTTCCTCTAGTTTTGCAGTTCGTTAGCATATAGTTGTTTAGCCCCTTGGTTCTTTTAATGTCTATGGTACCTATTGTAATGTCTACTGCTCAGTTATAAATTTATTGATTTGACTCCTGTCTCTTTTTTTTTTTCTTGTTAGTTAAGCTAAGGGCCTGTCAAATTTCTTCCTCATTTCAAAGAACCTGCTTTTAGTTTTGTTAATCTTTTTTTGTGTGTGTGCTCTTTATTTTTGTTGTAAATTTTACTGCTTCCTTTCTTATTCTAAATTTCATCATTTGTTGTTCTTTCTCTCATTTCTTTATTTCATGTTTTTGGATCTGTTCTTAGTGGTAGATTTTCCTCATGTTTCAAATTAAATCAGCTACGTCACATGGAGCTACAGTTTTGTGGTCTTAATGCCTAGTCTCCTTCTGATCAGAACATCATAAAATCTGCACAGGAGTTGGAGGAGAAGATCTCAGTTCTGATTTTCTCCACCTGAATCAATATGTTCCACATTCATTTTCCTTTTTTTTTTTTCACGACTCTGAGCTATTTTGAATCAGTTGAAGCATTGCTCCTGTAAGATACTAAGGTTTCTTACTCTTTTTGATTGGATAACAGATTCCATGCACTGTTTGATACTTCATAATATAATCAGCACAGAACCATATTGATAGGAGAGGAAGTAAAATAAAGGAGCAGAAAAAATTTGGATGAAGGTTTTGTTTCCTCTATGAATAATTATAACATTAGTGATTTAGAAAACATCATAGGTAATATTGAACAGGAGTATCCTCCCTTTGCCAATTATTACTTTACAGTATTAAATTAGAGGTTTGCATTGATGTTAATATAAGTAAGCTATGTTTTGATCTTTTTATGGAACCATTTTTACACTTATATTTACTAACTAGACGGTATACATATCTTATTTGTATAACAAACAGACAAAAATGTTTAATACTATACATACGTGGGCACGTGTTTATTTATTATTGAGGTTTAACTCACATCATATGCATCCAATTGTCATATTATATTCTGTCGAAATCTTGATTATATTCACATTCCACAATCATCATATTGATTCAGTACATCACTTTTGTTAATTCAGATTGGACATAAATCTGGAAAATCAGTATTTTATATTGCTTTCACATAGCTGAAACAGATAGTTGGGTATAAGTAAATATTTGAGTTGAGAGCACATACTACACTTGGGTTTTGTTGAGGCAAATTATATTACAGGGTAATATAAACTGCATTTCTCATTCTTATTGCTTCTACTTTCAGAACATTGAGAGTGTTCTATAAACTGTGAGATAAAAAGATATTCAACAGTATGGAATGTAAAAAGCTGCTAAAACATAGAATCATGGTAATGCACAAAATAAATAGGTTTATCCAGAGAATCAATTAAGGCTATAACCTAAGATAGAGATCCAAATGTTTCACTATTAATTGTTTAATACTATCTCTGTCCAAG
This sequence comes from Scalopus aquaticus, assembly GCA_004024925.1. Classification (NCBI taxonomy): domain Eukaryota; kingdom Metazoa; phylum Chordata; class Mammalia; order Eulipotyphla; family Talpidae; genus Scalopus; species Scalopus aquaticus. The sequence continues at coordinate 147,851 of PVIJ01002103.1, forward strand.
TATGACCAAGAAGTATCTCTCATTCCCAGTTTGTACAGCATCATCAAATTGGAATGCAAATTATGCCATCTTCAATATATATTTTAATTTTGTTAGTAGAGATACCGAGGTATTTTATTCTTGCATAATTTGCTCTTTCACTTTCCTTTGAAGACAATAACTGTCTATTGTATAGTATAGTATCAGGTGCAATATAATACATAATTAAGGTAGTATCATTTAATAATTAAATACTCTTGAAAATCAAATAGATCTTTAAGTTCTGACAGAAAGGAAAAAATAAAACTGATACTTAAAGAAAATTCAATTCATATTTCCTGGTCTCATTTACTTATGATTAAATGGGGCATAGTAATAGAAAGCATTTAAAGTAATACATATAATAACACTGAGTAGTCATTCAAAGTTGGTAAGTACATTAATTTTACTCTAATATTCTGTTGTGTTTTGTTCCAATACTAACAGAAATAAATACTCCAATTGCTATATTTTTATTTTAGGGATTTCATTATCAGCTTAGGAGTGAATTTAAATCCATTTAATTATAATTCTGCAAAAAGGTAGGAAAATTTATTTAAAATTTGAAATACATAGGACTATATGCTTAATGACAAAATTATGCTTAAATATGTCATGTACAACAAATGTTACAGGCATTTTAATGGAAAAATGGGCCTCTATATATTTATTGAAATGTATTTATGGATGCCTGCTACATGAGAACCATTGTACTAAGAACTGCAGTTGCAAGAATTAATCAAGTAATGGATTGTTCTTCCCCTTAATGAGCTTACATTCAGGACTTTTATATAGCAGTTAATAATAACTTAAATATTAGTTATTCCCTAAGACTGAAATAAACAAGGAAAACATCATTTTATTTTTTGAAATGTATTGAGTTAATGGAAAACAAACACAGGAATATCAATGACTATTCTTCTTTTTGTATGTCACCTCTATTATCTCACTCTCTATTTTCTTCCCCACTACTTCTCATTAGTATTTGAGTGGAAGTTATGTTAAAAAAATATATATTGAGTTGCCTCTTGACAAGAAAGAGGTTAAGGGAAAGGTTTGAGAAAGGAGTCAATGTGTTAGAAACACTTTCTAACTAGCTAGGAGAAATTCAGTAGAAGTTAATTGAGATGCTATTGCAGGATGGATACATTATGTTTTTGAGTGACTTTGAGGTCATCATTTAACATAATTAAGCAGAGGAAAACTACTCAGATAAATCTTCCACAAAGAAGTATTATTGGTGTTTAGACTTTATGGATATATACCCTGGTGTTCTACAAGTTGATTAATGAATGTTGATACTTCTTTGATTATATTAACTCTATTTCTGAAATTAGAGATAGGTATAACCTGTAGATAGAAACGGAATAACTGGAATTTTCAATCTATTTCACAAGCTCTACCTATTGTCAATTTGAGGAACTTAGAGTGAAGTTCTACAATTTAAATATCTCCCCTTAAATGCACAGAGTAACTTCTGAATCTCTTCAAAGCAGTTTTCATCTCTTTATTTCTCAGTGTGTAAATGGTTGGATTTAGAACAGGGGTAATAACAGAGTAAAACACTGCAAGGAATTTATCTACCCAAGTAATGCTGAGTGGCCACACATAGATGAAGAGGCAGGGCACAAAGAAGAGCACTACCACAGTAATATGTGCCGTGCAGGTAGAGAGTGCCTTGGATGCACCAGTTTTAGACTTTTGATGGACAGTTTGAAGAATATATGTATAAGATATCAGCAACAGTATGAAGCAAGTCACGGCGGGAACACCACTGTCAGCATTCATTAATATTCCCAAGTTGTAGGAATCCATGCAGGCAAGTTTGATTACCAGTGGTATATCACAGAAAAAGCTGTCTATTTCCCTAGGGCCACAGAAAGGCAACTGAACAATCACAACCATTTGGCTCATGCCATGCACAAAGCCAATTGTCCAGGAAATTACCACCAGCCCAGTGCACTTTTGAAGACTCATAATCGTTGAATAATGGAGTGGCTTGCAGATGGCCACATAACGGTCATAGGCCATTACAACCAATAATACCATCTCACTTCCTGCACAGAAATGCACAAAGAGGACCTGACACATGCAGCCTCCAAAGGAAATCGTCTTATTTTCCCTGAGAAAGTCGGTGATCATCTTTGGAGTTGTGACTGAAGAGAGCAACATATCAACAAAGGACAGATTTGCCAAGAAGAAGTACATGGGGGAATGAAGATGAGAATCCATGATTATTAAGATCATGATGGCTATATTTCCAAATACAGTGAATAGGTAAAGCATAAGAAATATCACCAAGAATAAGACCTGAATATTCCATGAGTGGCAAAGTCCCAGAAGCACAAATTCTGACACTACAGACAGATTTCCTTTATCCATTCAGTGTGTTGTCTTAAATAATCTAGAGAGAAGGATGAATTGTTAGTTGTAGAGGAAATGGTATTTATTTTTAGAAATTTTATTAACGTCTATATATAAAAGTAAATGTATAATTGGGAACACAAACCATGATAAAATACCCAAAGAGAAGCTAAATACTTAATTGACTTTCTAGAAGAATAACCTGAGATGGGACTGTTATTCAAATGATTAATTGAGGATACTTTCACAGGAAAGTAGTTAGCAAGCAGGATAGCAAAATTTTTAAAAAGATTTGATGTCATCCGGAGATGAGCTTTAGTTCACTACTCCAGTAAAAATGTAGGTGAGGAACCACAACAATCATTACCTAAATAACTGAAATTTAAGTTATCTACATAGAGCATGATGGACTGATATTAAAATCCAGAGCAAATAACATGAAAACAAAATATAGTAATACCATGGCATGATGATTCATATGTAGTTAATTATCTCCTGTATCAGTGATATAGATCTACGATTAAATGGAATTTATTTAGTAAAATAAAAGGATTAGAAAAATATATCGGGGCCATAAAATTCATAGAAGAAAACATAGGTAAAACACTTCACTACTCAGTTTTTGTTCATGTGCTTGTGGGTTTATCTCCAACAGTAAGAAAAACAAAACAAATTCTAATTGGGGATACATCAAACTAAAAAGCTAATCCACAGCAAAAGAAGTGATCAGTAAACAAATATACACCCTATTGAATGAAACAAAATGTTGGCATGCCATGTAACTGACATGGGGCTAGATATACGACATCTAATAATAATACATACAATTCAACAAAAAGTAAACTAATACTCAGTCAAATAAATGGGCAAAGGGGACGGAGAGGCACTCTTTCAAAGGTATACAGATTGTCAACAAGCATATGAAAATTTTCTCGACATCATTTATTGTCAGGAAAACACACTTGTAAATCATAGTGAGTTATCACCTCACACCTATGAGAACAGCCCATGTCAACAGCACCAGAAACATTGAGTGTTGTTGAATATGTAGAAAAAAAGTAACCCTTAGTGTATTTTTGGTGCAACTGTAGATTGATCTAGCCCATATAGAACACAATATGGAGGTTTCCCAAATTGGTAAGAATTGGTCTGACTTATGACCAAGCAGTTCAACTCCTAGATATCTACCTGAAGAACTCAAAAACAATAACTTGGATATATGCACCCCTGTGTTCATTGCAGCACTATTTGCAATAGCCAATCATTGGAAACATCTCAACAGCCCAAAGACAGATGAGAGTTTAGGAAGATGTTTATATGCACAATGGAATACTATTCAGGTATAAAAAATATAAACTATTACTGTATGTAACAACTTGTATGGAACCGGAGGGAATATATTTTGCGAAATGAAATAAATCAGAAAGAGAAAGACAAATACTGGATGGTGTCACTTATATGTGGAATACAGAGAAACAAAGCAAAGAGTTGATAAAGCTAAACCGGTAATAAAACTTTGAAATTTGATAGTAGAACTGTCTTTACCAGACAAGTGGGGAGAGAGCACAATGGACTATGGTTGTTTCTGATTGCCTATGTCTACTTGGTGGCTGTTGTTGGTAATAGCCCCTGAAGGATGTGATCCCACACATTTTAATCATACACAGTGTTATAAACCAAAGCTACCGCAACAAAAAAAAAAAAGGAAAGAAAAATATCAGTGGATAATTATGTGATAAATGTATTAATCAAAGTGGAAGATAACTCAGATTCAGATTCTGACTTAATGATCTCTGAATGGAAAATCCTTACAACTGTAGTTTATCAATAGAAAATATTTTGCTTTAATTTTATCACTAGATTCTGTGAAATACTTAAATTTTTAAATATTGAATTTAGGTTTTTTTCTTTCTATGATGAGAATAAATAACAACATATATGATCAAAGTACGTCTTTGTTATTAAGAGACCATAAAGTTAAAACTACAGAGATCACCACTTATTCATTGCTAACTTTAATACTGGAATTGCTTATATATAGCATTAGGGAAATTGAGAATATTTTCAAGATGGATGAAGGAAAAATAATCACATCTCTTTCCTGCTTCTAATTATTTCATTTTCTTGGCTTTCTTTTACTTTCTGTGTTTCATCTTTTAGCCTTTCAAATCTCAAAGGTGGTGTCAAGGAGAGCTGTTGAACAATGAAAAAGATGACCTCATCGTGAGATTCTTCATTTCTTGTATTCAGAAACATAGAATAAGGATGGAAATAAAGATTTTCCTAAAGAATTGAGAAATATATATATTTGCTATGGAAAGGAGCACACATGATGATAGTCTCACAACTTACAAATAAACAGATGCTTTATTCTAGAAATTTGTTTAATTTTCAAAAGAATAGAGCCTGATATTACACCCAACGGCTTATGTCCCCAGAGAAACTTAGAGAATTTGGCCTCTACCGTGAAACTTAATTTTTGTCAAGACAAATATTTCCAGAATTAATTTTCAATAATGAGTTCTATATACGTTGGAACAGCTACTAGTTAAAGCAGGATTTGACTCTGCTTGAGAGAGGGATTTGCGGAAAGCTGAAAATATACATTAGTGGGCGATAATTTACCAATAAGAAGTCATTACTGTTTTTTTAAAAATCAATTTAGTAAAAAGTAATATCCATAATATTGGTGGAATGATTATGTTACTTATCAATATAAAACGAATACATAGGATAATATAGTAGAATAACCATGAGCATTGTAATTAGATCCGGTGTACATATCCTACTGTGTACTTGTTGAAATTGTGACCTATTTCTATTTTCATTTCCTTTGTAAAAAAGAGAGAACTCAGCTGATAGACTTGTGAAGCTAAATAAGAAATAAGAAAACATAGAGGAAACACTTCAACCTCTCTGGTACTCAGTGCATGTATAATGAATATTAGTTACTTCATTTCTTTCATCATCAGCATCTAACTTAATTCAATATTGTTTCCAAAACTTACCTGTAACAATCGCTAGTGAACAGCCAACTACATTCTATTAGCAAAACATAGAATCACCTTCCTTTAAATGACCTACTACTTACATTTTCTCTAAATTAACAAACATAATCTTAGCAACCATTTAATATATGCATTTTCAAAGGAAATATCAGACATGCTGCTGGCTTATTGGAAACAACTACTTATCCTCTTTGCAATAACACATTATATTAAAGCTCTTTTGAAATGCTCACAGGTAATTCTGCGAGAATTTTCACAACAGGAGGTATGAAACTTTGGGAATAGCAAAATTGAAAAATTAAGAAATGGAGACAAATTTAGTTATTTATTTAGTAGTATTAAAATATAGCAACACATTTTATACACCTTTCTATGTGTGGTGTCCTCCCACTAAGTTTTGTTTTTAATAGTAACCATTTAAAACTATGAAATTCTCAACATTTATATTTTTATAAGAAACCTGAACTGAGAGGATATAATAAGTCACCCAATACATGCTCATAAGATAGTCCAAGTTCTTTTCACTAGCTCAAGATGCTTTTATTTTCTCAGGTTAGGAATTTTTATCATATATTAACTAGTTTTGTCATTTCTTGCTGGACATGTAATCCTTTTAACTCATACCTCTGTGCTGAACGCTATCTTAGCATACATTACTCTTCGATAAAAACAACTTATATCTTTTTCAATGGCAAGGACCTTTACCAATAATGGCAGGATCACTGGGAGATGCTGTGTCAAGTAGCTGTTAGAGAACTGTGATCTTCCAAAGCAGATCTAAGTGCATCAGTGGTAGTACACTATGATGATATGCACAGCCTTGTTAAAGAGAACATAGAAATTCCAGTAGGGATACAATAGGAGGAGAAAAGCTGTAAATTATCTTCAGAGGACAAAAGCTAAACATGCCCAACTTAACTCCAAGCACACTGGGTGCATGTGAAACAGATACAATGTAATATTTTTTAAATGACAGAGAACATTACAGATGATACAGATAACTTACTAAACACAAAATTTGCTGTAAGGCCAGATGACTTTTCACTTTTCTGATGTGTGTGTGTGATGGTATCTGGTGTGGGTTAGAGGCATTGTTGGTGGAACATCTTTCCCTCAGCCTGATATATAATTCACCACTGGCAGATTCACCCTGGAAACCCCTTGGGTGAAATTTTCATGTTCTATGTTCTGGAAAGAACAAGAATTATGAAAATAATTAGAATGGACATCTCTTGGGGATTTTTTTGTCAAGAGTGATGACTTTTGCATATTTTAGGGATCTGAACAGGGAGATGAGGAAAATCACCTAAAGCAACTAAACACTCAATGTAGTGGTTTTAGATTATATTTCATTTAACCTGTATATGCTAAGGAATATCCTCTGCAGTCTTCATCCCCACAATCTACACCCTGAACTACAATGGTACACTAGCATCATTGAGCCTACACTGATACATCGTTACTACGCAAGGTTGATAGTTTACGTTCAGGTTCACTCTTGGTGTTGTACATTCTATGAGATTTTTACAAATGTGTACTGATACCTATTCTTAGTAGTATTGTATTGTACAGAATAAAGTCACTGCATTAAAAGTCTTCTAGGTTCTGACTGCTTTTTCTTCCCTCTCCTTTGACCTCAGGGAACTCTTGATCTTTTCAGTGACTCCATAGTTTTAACCATTTCTACAGTATTATATGTTTGGAATCATGTAAAATGTAATATGCATTTATATAAGTTTCTTTTGTATCTTTTCATGGCTGGGTAGCTTATTTTAATTATAGTATTGAATAATACTTCATTGTCTGGATATACCACAGATTACTTACCCATTTACCTACTTAGTTACACCCAAATTTTTGCATATATGAATAAAATTTTTGTAAACATCTTTTTAGATTTTTGTGTGGAAAGAAGTTTTCAGTGACTTTTGGCAAATACCAAGGAATGTGCTCATTTAATCATATGGTAAAATTGTCTTTCATTTTGTAGGAAATTACCAAAGTGTACTGTTTTCCATTCCCATCAGTAATGAATGAGGGTACTTGGTGTTCTATACTGTTTTCTGTATTTCTATTATCAGTGTTGTGTATTTAGTGATTCAGTAGGCTTCTACTGGTATCTCATTATTGTTCTAGTTTTCAATTCCCTAGTGCTACATGATGTTGAACAATTTTCCCTATGTTTATTTGTCATTTTCATATATTGTTTTTATAAAGAGTTATTTATTTATTTGTAGGCTAACTCGGGTGTAGGCCAGAAGTGATCAGTGTGAGAGGATTCACCAGAGACAGAGTGGGGAGCAGGACAGCCATATTGACTGAAATATACCTCTAAGGGGAGCAGTGGGCAAGACAGGAGAAGTCTGCTGCACTATATGTGTATTAGCTCCATGGTTGGAGATGGAAATCAGGCTATACTGGTGATAGCGCTGAGACTAAACACCAAGGCCACCAGAGGGGCACATTTTTTATATATTCTTTAGTGAGGTTTTTGCCAATTTTAAATCAGGTTGCCTTTTTAATGTTAAGCTTCAAGAGTACTTTGTGTATATTGGGTTATATTCCATTATCAGATATTTACTTTGCACATACTTGCTCTTTTGTGACTTATGTTCACAATCATTTGACATTGTCTTTCTCAGATCAAAAGTTTTCAATATTAATGTAGTACAGCTTATCAGTTTTTTTTTATTCATCTTATCTTCGGTCATTGCCACACTCAAGGTCATTTAGGTTTTTCCTATGTTGTATTCGAGAAAAGATTGATGTTTTGCATTTTAATTTACACTTGTGATCTGTTTTGAATTATTTTTATGAATGGTATAAGGTCTATGTCTAAATTCTTTTTCTTTTTTTGCCTCTGACTGTCGAGTTTTTGCAAAGCCATTTGATTGAAGAGATTGTCTTTATTGTGTTCTATTGCCTGTGCTCCTTTGTCCAAGATAAGTTGTCTATATTTATGCATCTACTTCTGGGATTTCTACTTGGTTATTTATACTTACTCATTCTTTTGCAATACCATACTGTTTGCATTTAGTGTAGCTTTATAATATATCTTGAAGTTAAGTTGTAGTGGGCAAAAAATATCTATGTGGTCATGTCAATCAGAAATCTGACATTTGTAGCACTAAATGAGTTCTATAAATGCCTTGGCATTGGCATTTTTTCTACTCTCTAGTAGTTCTGACTGTTCCTCTTCTATAACAAGTTTCATGCTATTTTTAAATGTTTTATCTTTTGACTGGGAGTGTAGCAGTGAGTGCACTGAGGTGTCTGCATTTGGAAGTGTGCTTATCTATTATGCTTCATTTGTTTCCATTATTGCTCATATTCACAAACTTGATTTGTTCAGTAGAAGGGGAATATTTACTTATTTTTTGATAGAGCTTTGAGAAAAAAACTATGAAATTTGGAATTTTTCAGAAATTTCTTCTGAAATAGCTGCATTACATATAATAGCTTAATATTATGCTATAATAGGTAATTCAATATAACAGATAAAGTAGTAACCTATCTATTATAGAATTTGTCAGTTCTCAACTTCTTTCATTCCCAAGATTTAAAAAATTGCTTATTGCATTACTCAAATAATTTTCATTGAATGAACACATAGCTTTGTTTTATAATTTCTTTTGTTTCTATAACCCACTAGCTACCACTAACTGAAATTTCTTTCCTGATATTTCAACCACTTCTTTATTATTAAAAACTAGTTTTGAACTAATTCAACAGTATACATGCAATCTATGTTCATTGCACACTATTTACAACAGTCAAGTTATGGGAATAATCTAGTAATGATAGATGAGTGGATAAAGATATATTACACATCGGGCCTCACTGATGACTTAGATTTTAATCCAACCTGAGTTTGACCCCTGGCTTGGGTGCTAAACCGCATGGCACAGGAGTCTCACCAACTCTCCCCTTAGCAGTGTATTTCAGTAGATCTGCCTGTTCTGCTCCCTACTCTGTCTCTCTTGAATTTCTAACACCCTGCACCTCTGGCCTACACCCCAGTTCTTCTACACATAAAATAAATAAATCCTTTATTGAAATTATATATATATATATATATATATATATATGCAATCAAATGTAGTTTTGCAAAAGATGAATTTTTGCCATTTTCAATAACAAGGATGGAACTGGAAAAGAATATGCTAAGTGGAAAAAAATAGGAGAAAGACAGACACTGATGATTTCCTCATATGTAGAATGTAAAATAACAAAACAAAAAAGAAGATAAAATTAACAAAAATAAGCCCTAAAATTGAGTATACTGAGGAGAGGCCAGGAGTGAGGAGTGACAGAGAGAAGAGGTCCTGTGGTCTATGACTGAGGATTATTTGTGTTTTGATGGTGGATACAGTATGTTAATGTGCATCTAAGGAGATGTGAACCACAACCCTAAATCATAGACAGTGTTGTAAGCTGATATTATCTCATTAAAAATATACAAAAAAATCAACATATCACAATATTTTAGGAAATTAAAATAAAAGACAGTTTACTTCAAATATGAATCATATTAGAAGACATTAGCTTACTATATTTTAAGTATAGCTGCATTTCTATACTTGTTTTGGGAGAAAATGTGTCTTACCATGAATTGTATATAAAGGTGAATTTCTAAATATTTGGGAATGTGGAAGGTTTTGAAACCAAAATTAAAATTGAAAAAAAAATTCTAGTTTTGTGATATGGTCAATGATATATAAATATTTAAAAACTAATCTACCAAAAATTTGTTTTTATCTTTTGTTGTCAATTTTTCACTTTGCCTACAAATAGACCTGTTAAAATATTAAAATACAACTTTCCATATTTGCTCATTTTTACCTCTTGACAATGCCACATATTACAGAAGATTAAATGATAATTTCTGAATGATTTATTCATACTTTCAGCTACAGAAAGTCCCCTGGATTGATTTACTAATGGTAACTAGAAGTGACATGATGCCATCCAAATGACATCATATTAATTTTCCAGAATATAATAGTTATGTATTATATAAGTTTTATTAAACATATTATAAATTCAAATTAGTGCTGGGGGAAAAAAATCCGTGTCTCTCTGAGTTTTGTAGCTTTTTGGAGTCCAGAAAATAATTTTCTAAAATTGAGAAATAAGAATAGCAAATTGGAATAAGTCTTTGTTAGCCAACTTAAAGCACTGGCAGCTCTCATTTTCAGGGAATAAGAAAACATATATGAGTAATTTTCAATGATGTGGGTAGTTACTAAAACTCAGAGTCACTCTTTTGTTAGGAAGCACCACAAGTGAGTATTGACGCAAACATAAATATCATAGAAAAGCAACCTCGGGTCTGACACAATAACCAAACATTCTGATTATTCAAAAGTGTCAGGGACTTTCTGAGGATTCACTGTGCATTCTTTTCCCACTTATATTATCTGAAAACATTAAGAGAGCACATATTTACTAACTCTTCTTGAATCCAAGTTAGTTTCTCATTGAAAGTATTTGCAGCATCTTTAAAAATCAGTCTGAAACTAATTTTTGTAGGTGTTACATTCGAATGTAATGTGTGATTTTTATAAATTTGCTGTGCTTTTACTTGGATTACTTTGTATGGATCTTATCACATTTTTGTAAAAGCAAACCTGCTGTGTTGGTAACATTTGACGGCCATATCCAAATAGCACTTCAATTAAAAATAAATAAATAATTTTAATTTTTAAAAAAAGGAAACCTTTTAGAAACTTAAACATTACCTTTTCTCTAACGTCTACATTTTACCTAAGTATCCTCTCTAGGATTCACAAAGGCACTCCAGAGTTTCTTCATGGCTGTCTTCATTTCTTTGTTTCTCAGGGTATAGATAATTGGATTCAAGATAGGGGTGACAATGGTGTAAAATACAGCAAGGAATTTATCCACTGAATGGTTACTGAAGGGCCAGATATAGATGAAGATGCAGGGACCAAAGAAGAGAATCACCACAGTGATGTGGGCAGTCAAGGTGGAACGGGCTTTGGACTGCCCAGCAGAAGAGTGGCTCCTAATGGTCAGGAGAATCAGACCATAGGAGATAAGCAAAATAAAGAAACAGCTCAGAGAGATCATGCCACTGTTAGCAACAATGATTATCTGTACAGTGTAGGTATCTGTGCAGGCAAGCTTAGTAACCAGAGGGAGGTCACAGAAAATGCTGTCCACTACATTGGGACCACAGAAAGGCAAGTTCACAACAAAGGGTATCTGAAGCCCTGAGTGAAGGAGACCTAAGGACCATGAGGTCATGACCAGCAGGACACACACCTTCTTGCTCATGATGGTCATGTAATGTAGTGGCTTACAGATAGCCACGTATCTGTCATAGGCCATGGAGACCAAAAGTACCATTTCCACTCCACCCAGTAAGTGAAGGAGAAAGATTTGTGTGAAGCATCCAGCAAAGGAAATAGTTTTTTGCTGTTTTACCAAGTTTACAATCATTTTAGGGGTGGCAAAGGAAGCAAGGGTCATATCCACAAAGGAGAGGTTCCCAAGGAGAAAGTACATGGGGGTGTTCAAGTTTGAGATGTGAAACACTGTGACCACAATGAGAAGGTTGCCCGAGACTGTGACCACATAGATAACTGAGAACAGTGCAAAGAGAAGAAACTGAACATTCTGGGAGCTGGTCAGTCCCAGCAAAATGAACTCTGACACTTGGGACTGATTTAATTGTTCCAGGGACTCCATGTATGGCTTTTTCTCTGATGACCTGTAGAGAGCAAAAAGAAAGTAATATACCATGTCAGTTGCAGAATTTTTCATTTCTCTGAGTTTTTTTGATGATCTCATTTGACTTTGAAATTTAGTGCCCTCTTTGCTATCTCTAGAAGGAGGTCATATAATCAAAATTTTCTGCTTCTAACACTGGCTAATAAGCAATCGTTTATTGATTGATATATTTCTTGGTTCAAGCAAACAATCCATTGCCCAGATGCTGCTCCTTCATAGGACAAAGGAGATGCTATCACCTTGCAAGTTCTGTGTTTTCCCCAACATGAGATCCCTCATTCCAAATCCTGGAAGGATATAAGGGCTTTGCACATGCATGAATCTGGAAGTTATTGTCTACCCAAAATTGTCTTAAGAAATTCTGTTTTAGTTCTGAATTAGGCCCAGAGTTAAGGATGTCTCTGATCCTGCAGCTCTCGATAGTTGAATGAGTGAGGTTGGAGTGAACCAGACTGCTGTTTGTCTTCTTGAATTTCTGCCAATCCAAAATGATAGATGTCTGGTATCTTCACACTCTTGGAAAGCCTTTCTGGTAGAGACTATTTTCCTAATGTTGGAATCCATGAACAAGCCTAGACATAAGGGACATGACTGTTGGCATGGGACAAACTAAAAACTTATATCAGTAGAATGTATTCAGTTCTGTTTTAAAACTGACTATGAAAGCAGACAGAGAAGGCAGAGTTTATTCCAACTGAGGACATCTGGCAAGAGCTTAGAAAAGAGCTGTTATTTGAATCTTTAAGGAGATTATATATATTTTTCTAATGGCATAGGAGGTGATTACAAATAACCTTAGGGAAGATTTCCTTTTCTTGGAGGAAAAAAATCAGTTTTTGTCCCCTCTTAGCAGGAATAGGCACACTTTTCTCTAGAGATCGATGTAATTGGACATTTTACTTCTGTCTTTGTGGCTTATCTCCAGTGAGATATCTCTATAATCCATTGTGCTCAAAGAATCTGAAGAGATCAGCGTAACATTTATTCCTGAGATTCAAAATTAGGATCTGCTCCTTTGAGATGAGAGGGATGGCTGTACAAGGTTCATATGAAAGGAAAGCCAGGGATTCAAAGAGAACTCACTGTGTGTGAGAGTGAGTGAGTTCTCTGAATCCCTGGCTTTCCTTTCATGTGAACCTTGTATAGGCACTTTGAAAAGGGGGTAGTGTGAAATGGTAGTCTAACTGGCCTCCAAACTGGAAATGTTCCTAGGAGGCAGCTGCTTGAAACTGAGAAACATACCAATTCCTTGAATCTTTTGCCAATAGGGGACTTTGTGAAATGTGATTTAGCAGGTGAGTGGAAAGAAAACATCCAGAACATTGGATTCCAGGCATGAGACACTGTTTTGAAATCTTTAGCGATCTGTGTTGTCCATTATATTTCATATTACTCACTCTTATGAGTAATTATTCCTATATCTCAAAAATTAATAAATGCAGAATGTAAGACCTTAAGAAATTGAGTATTTTGATTAAACTCTGTAAGGAAAGCACTTGACATATAATCTAGCATCGTGTGTCACATAGTAAATGTTACTTCTTGTTTCTATTCCTATTATTAACTTCCACACCTTTATAGAGATGGGAATTCGAATCTAGGAATTCATGACATCAAGTTAAATGTTATTTAGCCATAGGTTTAAAGCTTCCCTTCTGCAGAGGCTTGCATAGCATCACAAGCTTTAAATATTATAGTTTTGGATAATTAGAATTAATAGGCAAATACCTACTAAATATGAAAGTGTAAGATAATTGAAAAAGTTTCAGTATTACCACATGAGTACACTTAGTGATTATCTGTATTATACAGTTGCTATTTGAGTAGAAGTGTTTGTTGCCCTGAATTAAAATTCTGGCATGACTTAGTTTATCAGTGAGCTTTCTTGGTATGGAATTGATACTGTGCTCATAATTCTTGTCCCTTCCTCACAGCAGATTTTAGTCTACTCTACAGCATAGTACCTCAGTCTTCACTATAACCGTTAGCTGCAGCAAAGAAAAAAAAAAAAGAGAGACTTTCAACATTAAGTTGAACTTTATGGTTTACCATATTATCATTTGGACAACAGTTTGGAAACCATGCATGCCTAGAGAACAACTTCGTATAACAGATGGTTAGAATTTTTTCATTATTATATCATAGAACTTGTATATTCAACATGAAGTTGAATATTTTATACATATGTATCTCATGTAAAATGCTTTGGACTCAGGGAAAAGCACTATTAAAGTTTGGATGTTGCCTTTCCTTTTCCCCATACTCCTCTATTTAGAACAACAGACTCCCCTACTCTGGTCTCCTGTGTTTTGCCATAGCAGAAATATTTTGTAAACCTTTTCTTGTTTGAAAAAATGATTTCAGGTTCAAGGACTTGATCTGATGCTCTGGTCTTCTCTGAATTTAACTTGTTGACCTCCACATTTACTTTAGGATCTCTGACGTTTTCTCTCAACTTGAGACTGCCTTTTTATTACTGATAACGAATTGATTGTTTTTGTAATTGTGGTCTCAAGATTCAAAGTTTATGGGTATTTGTCTTTATGTCACATTCATTTCCCTTTGCAATACAGACTATAGATTGCTTTGTTTTAAAATATTGTTTCTGAAAAATTTTGCTTAATTTATTCAGGTAGATTTGGGGGGCATTAGTCTCATTATTTTGTATGCCTTCACTTACAGTCCAGAAAGAATATCTTTAAGTTCCTAACAAAATGAGAAAATATTTGAAACACATTAAATGTAAATTGAGGTCTCCTCTAATGGAGATTTTCAACTGCTACAGTATGATAATCTTAAGAAGTCCTGTTTTGACACTGTGTCATCAAACAAAACCTCTTTCAACTGTTATGAAATGTTTTAGCAATAGAAACAAAAAAAAGATGATAGAACAGCAAAAAAAAATGAACTCTTTTTGATGAGTTGTAATGACAAATACATTGACATTATTATAAAAGTGTCTCTTGCTCACCAGTTCAGAAGCAGTTACAATGAGTTCAGATGGCAAAATATCTAGATGGCTGGGAGCCTTCTGCATTCATAGTTCCGTGAGAGGGAACAGGTCATGAAGTACATGAACTACAATCTGGGGACTTCCTAATATAGTTTCTGCTGGTATTAGGTAGTGTCCAATAAGTGCTGGAAAGTTCTGGAAATATCATAAGTGATTCTGAAGGGAATTCTATCTGCTGAGGGAATAATGCTTCATAAATGTTTTGTGGTGCTGTGGTCTTTCAGAGAGTTTGAATATGACAGATGAAATTAGATCCACTAGGGAGATGGGAGAGAAGTTGAAGCCGATGATTTGCTTTATTCTCTCTTTTGTCTTTAGCTAGGTTTAGACTTTTTTTGTTTAATTTTTGTTTGTAATGTTTATTAGATTAAGCAAGCTTTGTTGGTACTGATTCCAGAAAATGAATGGTCATTTCCAACTATTATTATTTTTGCACCATTTTTATTTTTTAGTCTTTTAATTTATATATATTTTACATCTCTGTTCATTTTGTACCACGTTTTCTTTCTTTTTCAGGTGTAGGCTCCCTAGAATTTCCACTGCCATTTCCAACTTTATTATATACATGACTCATTTGCAAATAAAATGCTTCCAAGAATTTTACTTACAAGTAACAAGTAGCCTGAGAGTTAAAGATTGATTGACGAGTCTTGAGGATTAAGTATAATATACAGGGCAGTGAAATACAACTTGTAATTTCATGAATGGTTCCTGACTTTTTTTTTCCTAAAGAACATTTTTTTTTATAACTGACAAACTGATGTCTTTTCCTTATTTCAACTTATATATATATATATGTAATACGTATATATCTATAATATATACAATAACATATATATAATATAATTATATATAGATAATTATGTATATAATATATAATTATCTATATATAATTATATTATATATATAATAAAAAAAGTACTTTATGCATGGGTCTCCCTGGTGGCACAGCAGTTGGGTGCTGAGCTGTGGAGCTGTCAGCAGCAGTGATGCGGGTTCGATGCCAGGGGAGATTCCCACGTAGTGCGGCAGACCTCTCGTGCCTCGCAGATTGCTCCCCTCAGCAGTGTATTTCCCTGGGTCTGCCTGTTCTGCTCCCTACTTGGCCTCTGGTGAGCCCTCTCGCGGCCCCACGCCTCTGGTCTGCACCCCAGCTTGTATGCAGAAAAAGATAATTTTTTTTAAAAAAAGTATTTTATGCATGATATATGGAAAATAATGATAAAATAATTTTATTTTATTTATTTATTTATTTTAATATATATTTTTATTATTATTTATGTCTTTTACATTTTGTATTCCCCTTGGGTAGCCCACCACCAATTCACCCATGATCCATCTCCGTGGTCCCTTGTGTTCTTTTCTATTCCATTTTGTGCACTTTTCCTTCCTTCCCTGCCCCCGCTCCACCCCGCTGATTGTCTCTCTCCTATTTGGTTTCCTTATAGTCCTGTTATAAGTGAAACCATTTGATATTTTTGTCTTTCTTTCTGGCTTATTTCACTGAGTATGATCCCCTCTAATTCCATCCATGTCGCTGCAAATTGCATGTTTATCTTTTTTGAATGCTGAATAGTATTCCATTGTCTATATGTACCACATCTTCTTGAGCCAATCATCTATTTTTGGACATCTGGGTTGCTTCCATACCTTTGCTATTGTGAACAGTGCCGCAATGAACATACGGGTGCATCTATCCTTTCGGGTTAGTGTTTTGTTTCCTTTGGGTAGATTCCCAAAAGTGAGATTGCTGGGTCATATGGAAGCTCCATGTTTAGCAGTCTGAG